>JASDQU010105759.1:23191-40005 GCA_032191745.1 Picea mariana | reverse complement strand
AATACCGAAATGAGAAAAGGTTGTGGGCCCAACACTATGGTGTTTCGGGGCTCGAGATTTTGGGTTTTACGAACACACAACACACAAACAAAATGAAATAAGAAATGTCGTATTGGAAAAGGTGATTTGGGTGTGGGCCCAACAATTTTGGGTTTTGGGGTTTACTAACTCCCAATCAAAACCACTACACAACGTCAAATGCTGAATCACGAAATATCGAAAACGGTATGGGGCCCAACCAATATCGCATTTTGGCGTTTGGTAATGCTTGATGCATGAACAACATACAACATTAATCATTGAATTCCGAAATTTGATCAGGTTGTGGCGCCACTTCGGGTTTCGACATTTGCAAGAACAAAAGAACTCCACACAACTTGAACTAATAAACTCTGAAAAGCCAAAAATGGAAACATGAATAGAGTTTACAAACTTAGTAAACTAAAACACAAAGGGACAAATTCAATTCCAAAAATTGTTGTCAACCTCATCCCTATTACAATTTTGACTCTGGTATTTAAACGCAGAAAAATGCCCATTCAATCTCCTAAGAGATTTTAATCAATGCAGTGATGGTGTTTCGTGGCCTGCAAAGGTTAAGGTGGCCATAAGGTTCTTGTTGTTTCGTATTTCTCTTCAATTCTTAAATATAACATACATGAAGTCTCTTTAACATGCATGATTGTTTGGAATTAGTGATACATTTAAATGTTTCCTTTCAGCACAAATTTACTCAACTCCGAATGCACAAATTTAGATCTATTTAATACTTCAGTCATAGATATAAACATATATCTATACAGATTGGTCTTCTTCAAGCATACAGAGTATCCTAACATTTCGACTTCATATTAACCTATCCGAATGCTCAAATTTAGATCTGTTTAATACTTCAGTCACAGAATTAAACCTATATCTAAACAGATTGGTCTTCTTCAAGCATACATAGTATCCTAGCATTTCGAATTCAGATTAAACCTATCATGTAGATGGATATTCTCTCTTAAACTCAAATCATATTTAAACAAATTTTCCTAGTATTCCAAATTTTTTGGGAGGGACCACTCTAGAATTTAGACTGTAATTGTAAATCTAATACCACGATAGATATCATCCATTGAAAGAATTATTTCGATTTAGAACAATTAGATGCATAGTATCAGGTACACACAAAACAACCAAGAACAGAGTAAGGAAAGGTTTACATATCTGAACCAATTTGAGAGAAGACAAAATGAACAACCATGTTCCTTCGAACTGTAGAATAGGGTAGCAAAAACTACTTGCCCGATTCACCCCCTAGCCTGACCATGAATCCATGAGGGGGAACTTGGAAATCTCCTCCTCTGTAACGTCCTTCAACTTGAACCAATTCCTCTTGCCTCACACTTACTCAATACTGTTCATAACAACAATAAAATCAATAGTCTATTTCCCCAGCATACTTGGCAGCACCCTGCCTCCTCTCATATTCTATTTATCATTTGCCCAGGTCTTTGCCCTCCCTTGGGAATTTTCGCAGCTTTCTAAATCCCTGATTTTCAGAGGTTGCCAATGGCCAAATCAATGATTTTCCACTTGTAATAATCATCCCAAAGGTAGTTCCAACATGTTCCCCACTCATGGAGTCATGGTCAGCTAAATTTAACATGGTTGTTCCATTTTTCCTCCTACAATCAACATAAAATATTTTGTTTCTATACAAGTTTCATAGTCAAATAGTTAGTTGGGTCAAATCATGTCTCTGCCCAATAGTCAAAATAATTAATTACAATTACCAAATTTGAAATTCAGAATTTCCATAAATGGCAAAAATTTTCCAAATTCGAATTTACTAAAAACAGAAATAAATTTCCAGAAATTCTAAATTTCAAAAATATTTTATTTTTGGTGATGTCACATCCTTTCCCCCTTCATTAAAACACTATCCTCAGTGTTCCTTCCATTCTTGGAAAAGGATTGGATGAGATTTCCTCATATCTCCCACCAACTCCCAAGTGGCCTCCTTAGGACTAAAGTGCTTCCATTGCACCTTTACCTGAGCGATGGCTCTTTTCCGAAGTGTTATTCCTCTCTAGTCTAGAATGCGTAGGGGTTCCACCTAGAACTTTCCTTCAGGTTCCATGTTCACCAAGTTCCAATGAATCATATGAGTAGTGTCATGAATATATTTTTTTAGCATTGAAACATGAAATACATTAAATGAATTCTTAGATTAGTTGGAAGTGCAAGTTGATATGTTGCGGGTCCAATTCAAGCTAGTATATTGAAGGGCCCACAAAACCTGGGTGCCATCTTGGCACAATTCCCTAACTTCAATCAGCTCTTTCAAGCTTTGACCTTCAAATAAACATGGTCTCCCACTTGAAATTCCAAGTGTATTCTTTTCTGATCTGCATAGCTCTTCTATCTATCCTGTGCTTCTTTCAAGTTTTGTTGTACCTTTCTTACCATGTTCTCCATTTCTTGGATCATATTTGGTCCAACCATGAGTCTATTAGTCGGGTTATTCTAGCTAATTGGAGTTGTACACCTTTTTCCATACAGTATTTCGAAAGGGCTCATCTTAGCCGAAGTTTGGTACCCATTGTTATATGCAAATTCTACCAAGTGCAGGTAGTCTTCCCACTTGCTTGGTTTTGTTCTTACGTACATGCAAAGCATATCGTCTATGATTGGGTTTTTCCTTTCAGACTGTTCATCTGTTAGTGGATGATAGCTTGTACTGAAATTCAAGTTAGTGTTTAGCCTTGCAAACAATTCCTTCCAAAAAGCAGATGTAAATTTTACGTCTCTCTCTAAAATCACCATTTTAGGAATACGATGTAGTCCAAAAATATCTTTCATGAATATTTCGGCAATGTTTATAGCTTTAAAGCTAGACTTTATAGGAATAAAGTGTGCAGACTTACTGAT
Source organism: Picea mariana (assembly GCA_032191745.1). Taxonomy (NCBI): domain Eukaryota; kingdom Viridiplantae; phylum Streptophyta; class Pinopsida; order Pinales; family Pinaceae; genus Picea; species Picea mariana. The sequence goes on along the minus strand of JASDQU010105759.1, from coordinate 37,089 downwards.
TTTATCGATTACAACCATGATAGAATCATTTTGTTTATGAGTTTTAGGCAAACCTGTTATAAAGTCTAGTGATATAGTCTCCCATTTTCATTTCGGTACTGGTAATGGCTATAATAGGTCATCTACATGCTGGTGCTCGGCCTTAACCTACTAACAATCTTGGCACCTAGATAGGTATTCTGCTATTTCTCCCTTCATACTAGGCCAGAAAAATAGTTTTCTAAGTGTTGTCATTGTTTTCTGGTAACCTGGATGGCTAGAATATGGTTTCTTATGCACTTCGTCCAAAATTGTTGATTTCAATTCTGCTGAATCTGGTATGTAAAGTCTGTTTTTAAGTCATAATAGTCCTTTCTTGTCGATGTCTAGATCTGGTTTTTCCGAGTTGGCGGTACTGTTTTGTAATTCTGTCATTATCTTAGTGTAATTTCCATCGTTAATACTTATTCTTTGTTACAGATCATTTTCTTCCCTGCTGATGTTTATCTCAAATAACCCATGGACTCTTCTACTTAAAGCATCTGCTACTTTATTTTCCTTACCCTTGATATGTCTGACCTTGAAGTCGAATTCACTCAAGAAGGCTAGCCACCTTGATTTCTTGCATTAAGATCTGGTTGGCTAAACAGATATTTTACCCCACTATTATCCGACAATAGTAGGAATTTTCTGCCAATTATATAGTGTCGCCATATTTTTAAGGCATGTATTACTGCTACCAATTCTAAGTCATGAGTGACACAATTTTTCTTGTGTTCTTTTAATTTTCGGGACTCGTAACAAATCACATGCACTTCCTGAGTTAGGACACCACCTAGTCCCTCTTTACTTGCATCAACACAAACTGTGAAGTCTTTGTCTGGGTCTGCTACCTTCAAAATGGACGTCGATGTCAATAATTGTTTGAGCTTGTTAAAACTGTCTTGACACTTTTGCGACCAGTTAAACTTGGTCCCTTTCTTTTGTAATGACATGATAGGGTAGGCTATCTTGGAAAACCCTTCTATAAATCTATGATAATATCTGATGATTCCCATGAATGACCAGATATCTACCACATCCTTAGGTACTGGCCAGTCCATAATGGCTTTTTATCTTTTCTGGGTCTACAACAATACATTCCAAGAAAATGACATGTCCTAAATATTGTATTTATTTTTGATAAATGTCACATTTGTCGAATTTTGAGTGTAGTTTGTGTTTCCTTAATGTTTGCAGAACCATTCTTAAGTGTTCATCATGTTCCTCCTCTGTTTTAGAATAGACTAGAATATCGTCGATAAATACTACTATGAACTTGTCTAAGTACTGACTAAAAATGTTATTCATTAAGCACATAAATGTGGCTGGTGCATTGGTGAGTCCGAAAGGTATGACTACAAACTCATAGAGTCTGTATCTTGTTCGAAAAGCTATATTGTTTATGTCCTTATCGTTTATTCTAACTTCATGATAACCGGATCGTAAATCCAATTTTGAAAATATATTGGCCCCACCAACTTGATCGAATAGATCATTTATCCTTGGTAAGGAGTATTTGTTCTTAATGGTCATTTTGTTTAGTTGTCTATAATCGATGCATAGTATTAGAGTATAGTCTTTCTTTTTCACAAAGAGGATTGGTGCTCACCATGGAGAGATACTTGGTCTGATATACTCTTTGTCCAACAATTCCTGTAATTGTATTTTTAATTCCATCAGTTATGGTAGAATCATTTGGTAAGGTGCTTTTGAGATAGGGGTTGAACCGGGTAGTAGGTCTATGGAGAAGTCTATTTCTCTTCTAGGAGGTACTTCTGGTATCTCATCCACAAACATATCTCTGAATTCATGTAGGACAACAAAGTCTTCTAACTTTTACTTATCTTCTTTTTCTAATAGATTCGTCACTCGGATAGCATGAACTTGACATCCCTTTCTAATACATTTCTTGAGTTGCATCGTTGAAACTTGTCTGACTGATACAGGTTTTGGTATGCCTTGGGCTGTTCTAACAGTGCCAAAATCATCTTTATAACTAAGTATATTTGTATAACAGTCTAGTACTGCTTTGTGTTGTTCCAACCAACCCATCCTGATAATCATATCATAAGATCCTAGTGGTAAGATGTTCATATTGGTCCTTATCTTTTGACCACCTAAGTTGAACTCAAAATCTGAAATAAAGTCAACTACTTTCCTTTTAGTACTTGTTGCTAGTTGTACCATCCATGGTTTTGCGTTCTTCAGTTTCTTAAGTTTATTCGACTCTACTATATTAGAATTAATATAACTTAACGTAGCTCTAGGATCAATTAAAACAGAAATTCGAGTGTTATTGATTTTACCTTCGATTTCTACCATCGAGGACTGGTGGTCGACTTGTCGACCATCTATGGCTGCATTTATCTGATGTAGGCTCCTTCCCACGTCTCCCACTATCAAGGCTTTCTGTAGATTATGAACAGTAGTTTTGTTTTCTAAAGTTAAACATGGATAGTTCCTCCTTAGATGAGGCTCTCCACACTCCCAACACTTTAATGGCTTGCGGGAGTTGTCCCCAAACTTCTTCATTCCTAGGTTTACTGAATTACCACTAACTTGGGTATTTAGATGATTGGAGTGAAAATCCTTCCTTGGGAAACTTTTTGTTGCATTCTGATAAGGAGTTGACTAATATCCCTTCTTCCGCTGGTTCATTCAATCTTGATTTTTATCCTTCTAGGTCTTGGGAAACTCTTCCCTTTGTTTATACTGGTCATAGCACATTCGTTCTTTCCTGGATACCTCACTCAAGGATTTTTGGTTGTCAAACTCAATTCTGTCCTGGTAGGCCTGTGGTAAAAAAATTAAGAATTGCTAGATTTTTACCTTATCCTTCCGGATGTACGGTACAAACCTTAGTAGTTCCATAAATTTATTTATAAGGTCCTCCGTCGTCATCTGTCTGAGTCATTACTTGTAAAATTCTTTCGTCTTCCTTTCATAATATCTTTTAGAAAGGTATTGTTTTTTGAAAAACTTCTTAAAGCCGGACCATTCCAACTATTTCTCCTTTAGGCCCTTGGCCAATTTCAGATCCTTCCAGCAAATGTTGGCCTTCCCCTTCAGATTGTAGATGGCCATTCTGAACTTCATGTTGCTGGAATAGTTGTAGATCTGGAAGTATTTTTTTATGTCCAACAACCATGCCTCAACTTCTTCTCCTGTCTTAGATTCTCCATCAAAGGTAGTTGGTTTAAGCTTTTTAAATTCTCCTTCGAGTTGGTCTACTTTTTTTCTTTTTCTATCTCGTATAGTTTTGTCCTCAGCTGAAGGTGTCCCTTCAAACGAACTGTCTCCTTTTTCTGTTTCTAGTCCAGAATTATTGAAGTCTCCTGTTTCTGTTTCCAGTCATGGTTATTGTCTTTAGGGATTTTCTCGATTACTATACTATGCTGCAGGACTTCATCTATCTCTTGTTGCTCCTGTTGTGCTTTCTTCAATTTTTCATTGTCGGCCTTGAAAACCTGTAGTTCAACAACAAGATTCCTCATTGTTTCCAACACCTCCGTGGGTGATCTTCCATCATTGTTCTGTCTTGGATCTTCCAAAGGTACTTCCTGTAGATTTCCTTTCATCCTAACTTCTGCACCCTTATGAGCTGCCATAATTTACAAAAAAAAGAAAGGGCTTTCTGTTTGAAACCATAAGATTTATTAGTTTTACATATGTCAGAATGTATACTAAGTAGCTAATGTGGCCCTACTCAGGCCCAGTGTTGTAGATTTTTCTCTGATACCATATGTAATATACCTCAAAAACTGTTTGAAAAATTAAAAAAAAATATAAATAAAAATAAAAAAAATGTTTGTATAAATATGCTTGAATAGTTCGAGATTCAAGCAAGTAAGATTTTTGTTATAATGCTTGAGTCTAAAAGTTTGCAAGAGTCCTTACTGTCGTCGACTGTCATTACCATTCAACTTTAAGTTTTCTAATCGACGATAAGTGTTTACTCCTCATTTCAATGTTTATTTCAATTTCTGTAATTATAATTACTCTCCTATCTATTTGTACCTATAACCATTACCACATTCTTAACAACACAAAGGACTTTGGGAGTTGATGGTCTAGTCCTCATGCGTTAGTCCATACACATAATCACACTATGAAAACGACCAAATGGAAACAGGTAAAAGGTTGTGGGCCCAACACTATGGGGTTTTGGGGTTCAGGATTTCGGGTTTTATGAACGCACGATGCACAAACAAAACGAAATAAGAAATTTTGAATGGCGAAAGGCGATTAGGGTGTGGGCCCAACAATTTTGGGTTTCAGGGTTTACTAAATCTTAATGCAAAACACTGCATAATGTCAAACACCGAATCGCGAAATCCCGAAAAAGGTATAGGGCCCAACCAATATTGGGTTTCGGCGTTTTTTAATGCTCGATGCATGAACAACATACAATGGTAATAGCCAAATTCTGAAATTCGAACAAGTTGTGGGGCCACTTTGGGTTTCAACGTTTGCAAGAACAAAAGAACTCCACGCAAATTGAACTAATAAACTCCGAAAATACAAAAATGGAAACATGAACAGAGTTTACAAACTCAGTAAACTAAAACACAGAGGGACAAATTCAATTCCAAAAATTGTTGTCAACCTCATCCCTATTACAATTTTGACTTTGGTCGTTAAACGCAAAAAAATGCCCCTTCAATCTCCTAAGAGATTTTAATCAAGGCGGTGATGGTGTTTTGTGGCTTGCAAAGGTTAAGGAGGCCTTAAGGTTCTTGATGTTTCCTATTTTTCTTCAATTCTTAAATATAACAGACAGGAAGTCTCTTTAAAATGCATGATTGTTTGGAATTAGCAATACATTTAAATGTTTCCTTTCCGCACAAATTTACTCAAATATGAATGCACAAATTTAGATCTATTTAATACTTCAGTCACAGATATAAACCTATATCTATACAGATTAGTCTTCTTCAAGCATACAGACTATCCTAGCATTTCAACTTCAGATTAACCTATCCGAATGCTCAAATTTAGATCTGTTTAATACTTCAGTCACAAAATTAAACCTATATCTAAACAGATTGGTCTTCTTCAAGCATACAGAGTATCCTAGCATTTCGACTTCAGATTAAACCTATCATGTAGATGGATCTCCTCTCTTAAACTCAAATTGTATTTAGATAAATTTGCCTAGTATTCCAGATTTTTCGGGAGGGACCACTCCATAATTTAGACTGTAATTCTAAATCTAATACCACGATAGATATCATCCATTGAAAGAATTATTTCTATTTAGAACAATTAGATTCATAGTATCGGGTACACACAAAACAACCAAGAACAGATTAAGGAAATGTTTACATATCTGAACCAATTCACAAGAAGACAAAAGGAACAACCACGTTCCTCCCAACCATAGAATAGGGAAGCCAAAACCACTTGCCCGATTCATCCCCTAGCCTGACCATGAATCCATGAGGGAAAACTTGGAAAACTCCTCCTCCGTAACGTCCTTCAACTTTAGTCGATTTCTCTTGCCTCACACTTACTCAGTAGTGTTCATAACAACAATAAAATCAATAGTCTCTTTTCCCCAACATACTTGGCAGCGTCCTGCCTCTTCTCATATGCTATTTATCATTTGCCCAGGTCTTTTCCCTCCCTTAGGAATTTTCGAAGCTTTCTATATCCCTGATTTTCAGGGGCTTCCAATGACCAAATCACTAGTTGTCCACTTGTAATAATCAGCCTAGAGGTAGTTCCAACATGTTCCCCACTCATGGAGTCATGGTCAGCTAAATTTAACATGGCTGTTCCATTTGTCCTCCTGCAATCAACATACAATATTATGTTTCTATACAAGTGTCATAGTCAAATAGTCAGTTGGGTCAAACAGGTCTCTGCCCAACAGTCAAAATAATTAATTACAATTACCAAATTTGAATTTTGGAATTGCCATAAATGGCAAAAATTTTCAAAATTCAAATTTACTAAAAATGGAAAAAAATTTACAGAAATTTTAAATTTCAAAAATATTTTATTTTTGGGGATGTCACAATCACACTTCAACAAAGACCTCAAGATCTATTACATTTTTTTGTTTTTAATTAGATCTAAAATGAGCATGAATCCCATGGTTAAGAAAGATACATAGATGCAATGTTGGTGCATCATATGAATAAATAGACTACAATCTTAGGGTGACATTGGTGTTCACAAAAACGTTTGATTTTGTGATGTGTCTAAATTTTTATATTGTGATTTTGAACATAGGTGGGGAGAATGACAACATCCTCCTTCAAGATAAAACCATTTGACAACTTATCTATGTGGTTGTTCATTAAATTTTAACATTTTAAATAACTGGAAGGGCAATATTTAATTTAATTTAATTTTTTTGAACTATGTACCTACTTTAATCTTGTCAATTGAAGTACATATATTTTTCAACTTTTGATCGTAGAAAAGTTGAGCGAATATATATCCTTCAACTTGCAATTAAAAATAAAAATAGTTCTTCAAATTTGATCACTGACAGACATATAACTTCGTTATTTGGACACACGATCTCCATATTATATAATAAATCACTTCATATTTTTCAAGTTTTGTTTACTTCTCGTTATTTGGACACGCGATCTCTGTTGAAATGGTGACAACATATTCCCACAAGATGTGGATCTCGATCCTATTATTCATCTTTTGGTTGAGATAAGGCAACCTAAGTTAGAATGTACAATTAATGAACTAGTTTCATTGTAACCATGGGAGAAGTTGTCTAAATATGTGGCATGAGAGACAAATATTGAGCCAAGGAATTAAGCCCTCTCTAGGCTAGTGCTTGTAATCTCCAATTTATTGAACAATAATAATGTCGTTGCCATTGTCTCATGGATGTTTCCCTCATGAGGTGAAGGAGGGTTTTACCGGGTAAATCATGTTGTCTCTGTATGTTTTATCTCTGATTTTCTACTGTGTGTTTATGATATCTATGGTATCTATGGGTAAATAGTTTAACAAATGGTATCATAGAGATCTCGAAGTCCGCAGAGAATGAGATCGCTGGATAAGAGTTATCACCCTCTCTACCGAGCTGAGGAAAAAAAAACTTTCACGGGTCTATCACTCCGTGAGGATAAATATTACAGTGACAAAGGGGAGTGTCGTCGTTTTAGTTCAACATTGGTCGCTCTGCCTACAGGGAGCATTGATATTTACTCGAGCATTGGGTTATATTCCTAAGGAACGCCGATCTAATTTATTGTTGTGGGAAACGTTGTTTCCAATCTAGCATTGGGCTCCTCTAGTTTAGGGAGTGCCAATTTCAAGGAACACTTGCGAAATTTAAGGTTTTTTACTTCACCGCTGGCATATATGCTAGAAGGGAGGACTGTTTACTCATCGTGACGAGAGAAAAAGGAGAGTGGATAAATTATTAGGTTGTATGGATTCATGGAGGTAGATATGGATCAGGAGTTTTGTGAACCCTAGCATGGAAGGGAGCCCAGGTCGAGTGGTGTTTTTTGAAAGCCGAGCTAGACTTGAGAAGATTCATGGTGGTTTTTGTGCCTCTAGAAGGAGAATTCTTGATTGAGGTTTGTGCAGGCTTGGAGAAGTAGATCTGCGGTTGCATGACAGGAAGCTTGAAGAGATATACTCGGTGCCTTTCTCATTAAAAAATATATGGCCATTAAACATGTCATCAAATTCAAAAACATAGTGAGGTGTCTTCAATTGAATGTATGCCTGAGAATAGAGCTACTGTCCATGGCTCAAGCTACTATTTTTTTGGGTGGTCGAAAAAAAAGAAATTTGGAGCGGCTAGCAAAATGGGCATCCATCCGGTCTCTGAGAGAATATTCTAATAGATTTGATGGGAGGTGCGGCTGTGCAAGACACGGTTGCAAGCTGTGTTGAAATAGTTACGAAGGAATATTAGTTGGTAGTTATCAAACAAGCTACTTATTTAAATTGTACATGAGACTAGATTTGCCAGGGAAAGCATTTGAAGGTCTTCCTTGCATTAGATGTGGATGTCATAGTAGTAGAATCACTGTTGAGGTTGTTACATATTGTATGTATGTGCAGTGAAGAAACCACATAATACTCAACGGCCACCACCATGTGATAGCAGTAGAATCATTGTTGAGGTTGTTGCATATTGTATGTATGTGCAGAGAAGAAACCACATAATACTCAGTGGCCACCACCAACATTATTGTGTACGGTATTTTAAAACATGTACAGTGCATAATAGAATTTGTCAGCCATAAGAAATTATAGATTAATTCTTTACTCGGTCTTTACAAGATTCTGGTGTGATTATCTCTTCTTCAAGGCACCGTTAAATGGCTGTAAGAGATAGTATTCATATCTAGTTTTCGCTGATTTTACACCTAGTTGGGCCTTTCTACTAGATGTGTCCCTATTGTGGATTCACAAGCATAGACCCTGCATGGCGCCAAGAAGATATTAGAAACAAAAGTAGTAGGATCATGCGAACAAGATTCGAGTGTTGAGGAAGGGCTAGAGTTGGACTGGTGAAGCGTCATGTGGTAATATCATGGATGAAATGTTGGAAACAAATTACGTGGAATTATTCATCTCATTGACATTATTGATATACCTACCTATGTTAGCCTTGGTGATTTTATTTTTTAAAGGGTACATGTATAAAATGTGTGTCATACACATTTTGTAAAGGCATCCTGGTTTGCTTAAATTATGTATTAAAGTATATGTATGATTGACTTAGGGAAGACTTCAATTAAATTAAAGTGATAATTTATTGGTGGAATTTGTAAGTGAGTAAATGGAAATGGAAATAAAAATGGTAAATGGTAAAGGGGTGATGGTAAAATTAGTGTGAGTGAAAATTTATTTTTTCATGGAGCCCTCGTAAAATTTATGCTCTTGGAGCATAAGTTTGCAAAGATGTCAGATCTAATCCAATGGTATCACTTTTTGATTTGAAGATGCGCTCTTGAAGGAAGAGGCCATGCCAGTTGAAAGAGAGAGTGGAGCTTAAGGCTCAGGTTGTCTATGCATGGAGTATATTTGTGGTTATTGAAGCATGCCCAGATCTATTCTCATGGAGGAAGGATGCTTAACAAATTGAAGATCTTTTTGTGACAGCTCTATGATCAAGAAACTAGAGACATAAGTGCTAGTAAATGGCAGCAATAACAGTAAAGGTAATGGTAAAGCTACCATGTGAACATCTTCTTTTGAAGTTGTATTTGTTTGTTACACGGAATTGGGGATATTGTTATAAGACGTGGTTAGGCATGTGTACCCCTAGTTCTATTAAGTCACCTATAAAAGTCTAGACATAGATTTAGGTAGAATGAAGAAGGGTGGGGGGCATGAGTCATGATTTAAAACCTTCTATATACATCTACAATTGTGTTGTTTAGGTCCATTATTATTGGTTGCCCATGGTATGGTGTCAATAGAATTGCATGTCATGGAGCATGTTTAAGGGCTTGGTGGAACTCCATTGTAAAGTGGCATAGAGGTGACCAGTGAAAAACTCATTTGGTAGTCTTGGCCGGATTTGGTCAAGGGAATGCTCATGTTAAGGTGCAATGTTGGAACTACATTGAAAGGTTGCTAGAGGTGAGTGGTAAAGGCTCATTTGGTAGTAATGGTCGGATGTGGTCAACATTTTGAATACTCTGTTCAAGGTGGAGCACTAAAAGTGCCCTGGCCAAAAATTTGGTTCAATAGAAAGGATGATGTGTTTATGTATTGACAGGTTAAATCAAGGGTTTGAGAACAGATTATGGAGGCAGGTTCATATTCCTTGGAATTTTGGAAATTATTGCAAGACAATTAGGATTGAATGACATATGTAGTAATGCCAAGTTGCAACATGAGTTGTGGTCAGAAGAAGTTAAGTGCTATCTTGAAAATCGGTCACCATTAGTTGCAAAAGGTTTGAAGATTCTGGAAGAGGTATATTGAACAGGTCTTCTCTTGCGATTACTCAGTTTTTTTAAATTGTTTGATTGTTATGTTCATGCTCTCATCAACATTCTAAGTAGGATCCAGATCAAACATGTAGATATTTGTTGGTTATAATGAGGATGTTAATGGATATATATCATCATTAACAAAGATAGTGTTTGATGGATTTCTTCTCAAATGAGGCATAGTAAAATATGAAAGGAAGAGCTCATGACTAATAGCATAATTTTTTTTGGAAGGCATTGATTTCCATGAAATATTCTCGTCATTTGTTAAGCTTTTCTCATTCCTGTATCATTGGCACTAGTTGTTGTAGCTAGATGATAAGACAAGTTTTTTATGGAGATTTGTATGATGAGATATGTATATCAAGCAACCAGAAGGGTTTGTTCAGGATCACAACAAAATGTTTGTTTGCAAGCTCAAGTAGTCATTGTATGGCCTGAAATGCACATCAGGCATTGGTACAAGATGGGTGATTCCTTCATGGTGACCCAAGTTTTACAAGAAATGGATTTAGCTATTATGTTTATGGTACATTCATTATATTGGTGTTTAGATTGCTGACGATATGTTTTTTGAAGTAAAAGCATGGTTAAGATTAGACAATTGGCTCATTTGGTGTGGATGTTCATGGTGAAGGATCAAGGAGTAGCAAAAACAAATCCCGGGCATGGAAATACATAGAGGGAGGAAATATGATAATCTTTGGTCATCACATTTGCAGTATAAGGAAAAGATACATAGTAAATTCAACATGAATAATGTGAAACCGGAAAATATCCCTTTGTCTTTCAATTTGTTTTCTTCAGGTGTATATCCTTGTAATATGGAAGAAAAGGTTATGTCTCATGTATTGTATGCTAGTTGGAAGTATAAAGTATGTAATGGAAAGGTTTGATATGTTCAAGTATTAGACATTTTAGAGGCACTTGTATCACCTAGTTTCAAATGTTTTCATTTGTGATTATTCATATTTTGCAGAAGGAATTGGATAAGAAAATATCTACTTCAAATTCTGTCTTTTATGAGTATAAGGAACAATTGGGTTAGTTTGGACAAATGTAGGTTTTTTCCCAATTGTATTCAAAGCCTTGTGCATTTGACACATAGTTCATCTTACCTAAATTGGACATGGTATCACTTGTAAGGAAGGTTACTAATAGAGGTGGAGTGGTCCATATTCGAGCAAGTTGTGCAGACATGTTTTTGGGAACCAGTATTGAAGAGAAGTTGTGGTCATGATTTGAATCTCTTGAAGGTGATGAATCAAATTGGACAAGACATCAGGAAAATTGTTGTCAAGGTGGACATTGTTGAAATTGTGACAAGAAATCCCCTCAGGATTTGGATCTCGATCCTATTATTCATCTTTTGGTTGAGATAAGGAAACCTAAGTTAGAATGTACAATTAATGAATTAGTTTCATTGTAACCGTGGGAGAAGCTGTTTAAATATCTGTGACTCAGAGACAAATATTGAGCCAGGGCTTCAAGCCCTCTAGGCTATTGGTTGTAATCTCTGGTTTAATAAATAATAAGAATGCCATTGCCATTGTCCCGTGGATGTTTCCCTCATGAGGTGAAGGAGGGTTTTACCATGTAAATCATGTTCTGTGTGTATGTTTTATCTCTAATTTTCTGCTGCGTGTTTATATTCTTTGTGGGTAAATAGTCTAACAATCTCCATATTATATAATAAATCACATCATATTTTTCGAGTTTTGTTTACTTCTTTTCCTTGATCAATGACAGACTTGAATAAGCTTATAATTTCAGTGTATTCAGCTGAGTTTGGTAACTTATTCCGTCTCTTCCTTGATTTGAACATCATTTCAATTTATTTTAGGGCATTTCAATTTCTCTTGGGGATTTTTGTACATAAGTTGTTCTCATTATTTGAAGGAGGAAAATATCAAGGATGTAGAAGTGTTTTCCCCATTAATTTAAATGATTAATATGTTAGAACCCTAGGGATTTACATCTTATTTACTGTGTTGTCAAATGGATGTAAAGACAACATTTTTTAATGGACATTTAGAGTAAGAAGTATATTTGGAACAACCACAAGGCTATGACATTCTAGGAAAAGAAAACAAAGTACAAAGATTGAAGAAGGCACTGTATGGGTTAAAGCAAGTGCCAAGATCTTGGTACATTCACATAGATTTGTATCTCACACATAATGGATTTTAGAGAAGTGATTGTGAGCCAACATTGTACATAAAACCAAATTAGTGAGGTAATATGTTAATTGTTTCTTATATGTAGATGATTTGATTTTTATAGGTGATTTTGGCATTAAACAATTTAAGTCATTCATGAAGGATGGATTCGAAATCACTAATTTGGGGCTTATGAGGTATTTTTTGGGTATTGAAGTTCACGAGTCCAAAGATGGTATATTTATTTCACAATCTAAGTATGCGCAAGAAATTTTGAAAATATTCAACATGATTAATTCTGAGGTAGCCCCAACACCTGTCATAACAAGATTTAAATTAAGTAAGGAAGATGAATGGTCTAGAATGGATCCCATACTCTTCAAAAGAATGCCAGGCAATCTTATGTACCCAACAACAACAAGACCTATTATTAAGTATGGAGTAAGCCTAAATTCATGGTTCATGAAAAGTCCAAAAGAATCCCATTAGAAGACAAGAAAAAAGATTTTGAGATATGTAAATGGAACAAATGATTTTAGCATTATGTATTCTACTTCAAAATATTCCAGATTTATTGGATACACTGATAGTGATTATGGAGGAAGAATAGATGTTAGGAAAAGTACATGTGACATTCCCAAAAATAAATTAATTTTGAATTCGAAAATTGTTAGGAAAAATATTCCATTTTTGGTAAATTCGAATTTGAAATTTTTTTTCCATTCATGGAAATTCCGAATTTCAAATTTGGTAATTTGTAATAAATTATTATAAATGTTGTGTAGAAAATAAAATTTGACCCAACTAATTATTTGACTATGACACTTGTATGAAAACATAATATTTTACATTTATTGCAAGAGGACAAATGGAATAGCCATGTTAAAAGTCTGTTGACCATGACTCCATGAGTGGGGAACATGTTGGAACTACCTTAGGGCTGATTGTTACAAGTAGCCCCTGAAAACCAGGGATTTGAAAAGATGTGAAAATTCTCAAGGGAGGGAAAAATACCTAGGAAAAAGTATTGTTTTGATAAATAACATATGTGAGGAGGCAGGAGGCTACCTAATATGCAGGGAAAAATATGATCTATTGCTTATTGTTATGAACACTACTTGGTGAGTGTGAGGCAAGGAGCAGAGCATTGAAGTCGAACGACATTTCTAGGAAGGATTTCTAATTTATCCCTCATGGATTGATGGTCAGGATGGGGGGTGAATTGGGAAAGTGATTTGGCTGCCCAGTTCTACGATTGGGAGGAACATGGTTGTTCCCTTTGTCTTCTCGTGAACTAGTTCAGATATGTAATCCCTTCCCCTCTCTATTTTGAATGAGAAAATTTCTGATGTAATTGCATTCGTAAACCTGAGTAGAACTATTCTCCATCTCTGCTGAATGACTTAGTCACAGTTGTAGTGCACCTATTAGATTCTGTGTGGATATATTAACATGGGTGAACTCTGTTCGAATGTATGAATGCATGAAGCCTAAATGATGATTGGATATCTTATAAATCAAATTATGAGCGACTCTTTTATTGGAGTAGATTTTGAATGAATGTTAGAAATTAGATTTGTATTGTTATAACAGTCGAAAGGATTGGATGTGATTAAGTTCTAGAAGTAATTCATTTTCTGTAATAGATTTTTGCTGTATAGAGGTAGTTGTAGGGTAATTTTCCTGTACATTGGAATTTTCTAGTACAAAACTATCTATGTACGAATATAGTGGAAACTAGTCTATATATATATATATATATATATATATATATATATAT
>JASDQU010105759.1:11426-22925 GCA_032191745.1 Picea mariana | reverse complement strand
ATATATAGGAAAGAACATGTCAAATTACTATTGGAGATTATAGACCTAAGAGAGAAAAAAAAAAAAAAGATCTAATGTCTACAATTGAAAGTAAATGTATATATATACATATGTATCTGTTCCTATACTATGAGTATGATAAAGTTTCTAACAGACATGTAACTGCAACTATAAATGATATGCTCGATGTATAACTACCTTTAGAATTAGAGATGCTGGAATTGTTTTTTTTTTTCTTTTCTTGTAATACGATATGAGTTGAAATTTCTAACTTGAACAACACTCTGACTCATATTCTTCCATATGAATCGAATATAATGAAATCAAAGAGTACCAATACTTCTATTACTATAAGCTAAACTCTAGGAACATTTTAGTACCAAAATAGTTAAATGGAACAGTCTTAGCCAAGTTGTATAAACTTCTTCCTTTCATTCTTAAACAATAAATACAGTTCTCGATTTTTTTAGGAATGGACTTGCTATGATTCAATCTGCCATCTCGAGTATTTGCAATCATTACCACTAGTTAATAAATAAGGAAGTCTATTACATAATTTGATCCAATTCGAAATAAAACATGGATTTAATACATGTGTAAGTACTAGTACTATTCCCAACAATGCAAATACGACCCTGGGTATACTTCAACAAAACATTACCAAAGTCGAGATAGAATTTAGATTTCTTTTTTTTAAAACTAGACAGGGCCACAATCTCCTTTATATGGCTTAGAACCTGTAGAGTTTATCCTGAGAAAAGATGGGTTTAGAACTTGTTTACCTTTTCAACGGAAGACAGGGGTGGGTTTTCAGGGCTTGCGCAGACCGAAAATCCTACAAGGAAAGATAAATAATAAATAAACCTTGTGATTATTAACTATTACGTGAAGGCAAGGAACGAAAAAGAACAACATGATGATAACCTTAACCAACAGTGTAATCTTCCTTTACAGAGACACTCATCTTTTTGGATACGAAGGCTTAGATCCTTGTCTCATCGCTTGCTATATAGGTAGATGGTCGAGCCGAGGGAGGAGGGTGTAGTGAATTCTTGATGGGTACCTCGTGTCAACAAGGCCCACCATTAGTGATTTATAAAAACACTTTAAAAAATGAAAGAAAATAAAAAGGGGATAGTTACAAAAACCAATGAAACTAATAAAGTGAAATAGACGACAATATTAGCTTCCCTTAATGCATAAATGGTATAAGTCGAGTTGTGTCTAAGACATGTTTTTAAACCTTTACAAAATCAAATTATAGAGAGTAAAGATGAAACAAGCAATCAACACCGAGAATGTCATAAACAGACCTCAGAAGGTCACCATACAACTAGTAGTATTACCATCACAAAGAAAAATTTACTATTCGACCTTCTTTCGATGAAAGAAAAAATTCCTTGTAAAGTACACACAGAACCTTCAACTTAAAAGTTGCATACCGTGATATGGTTTTAGAAACTGCGTAATTATACTAGGTAATAAATTCACTAAAGGATTTCTTGGTCAACTAAGGATATAACTATAATACTGTCGGGTAGAATCAACCTTCGCAAAACAAAGCATAAGGAGGTGTTACACATAGGGTATACCAGCAAGTCTTACGAAACCTCATTCGGGCCAAGTTCGGTCTCTTTGTACAACTACAAGGAAGGACCGTGTAGGAGAATGATTCTTGGCATATTATAACCTAAACTAAAATTACCACGAGGCTAGTTGGTAGGCCTTGGGAAATCTTGAAAACTAGGAGACCAAAAGAAAAATAGAAATGTACGAATAATCCAAGCCGATTTTTAGAATAAGATTGACCCTGCATAATATCCAGCGTTAACATTAACGGAGAAATGCAAGGAGAGATGTAAATAAACTTGGTGGTAGGATCCAAAGAATGAAAATGGCATTCATGAAATGAAAACTTCAAAATTTTTTCCTCTTCTTAAGATACGATAGCCTATTAGAAAATTACCAGTGAGACGGGCCTTGACGTCTGGATTTCTGGGCAAACGACCTCGACAACGATAGTTTTCCCCACCGAAGGAAAACACATAGATTCGATTTCAGAGAGCCACAATGATGAGGAAGGAACTCGTCTAACCCTAAGTTGAGGATGAGCTACCAAAGTAAATGTCGAAGTATGGGGTTGGTCGGGCCATGTGCTAGGGCAAACTTTGCAAGACAAGACTAGAGGGAGGATAGGTGGGAAGGTCAGCGTAACCTACATACACAAAACTTGCATTGATTATAATGGTAGAGGCTTAAATTCTCGAAGAAGAACATCCCCTACCCTTAATAACCAAAACTACACATTTAATGACCGTCTCTTTTCGAGAAGTGTTTAATCGAGTATAGTTGGAAGCTAACTATTTCGTTTCAGTTGGACTATTGTCATTGTATAAGGTGGCTAGGATAATTCTTAGTTAAGGATCAATTGAATAGAGTTGTCACGTGAGAATTTCTCACGCAAACTGTGTTAATCTTAGTGTTTAGGAGAACTGTAACCATGAAAAACATACGAGAGGAATACAATCAATGACCTAGGCCATTATTGATTCATTTTAAGATCTTGTATGTTCTATTGTTTTGGGTGTGTCTTCCAAAGACCCTTTTTCCTTTGGTGGATATCTCCTCTTAGATCAAAGGAGATATATTTTCATACCAACAAAGAAGTTAAGTGTTAAGGGGAACTTAGAACCACAAAACCTAGGTGTATTTATAAAACAACTATATAAATAAATATAGTTTAAACATGTGTTAAAGAAAAGTTGAAGGACTTTTGAAGGATCCTCCTTATTTAAGTTGTGTGCTTAACTTGGATCTATTATAGGTTGTGATCGTATGGTATATGGACCTTAAATCTAGAACTAGGATGAACATCCCCTATTTGTTATGAAGCTATTAAGTGAAATGGAGTTTTGTATACCTTAGATTTTTTTTTTATTTAATGGAAAATTAGAGGTATATTACATATGGTATCAGAGCAGAAGGTTAAAGCACTTGGACCTTTAACAGGTCTATCTAAATTACTTAATCATATAATTATGTTCATGTAAAACTGATAAAACCTTTATTGTTACAAACATAGAACCCTTTCTATTTTGTGTTAATTATGGAAGCTGAGGATGATGTAGAAATACGAATTGAAGGAAATCCAGAGAAGCGACCTCCTGGAGATCCAAGACAAAACAATGACAGAAGCTCACCTACGGAGGTGCTAGAAACAATGAGGAATCTTACTGTTGAGATGCACATTTTCAAAGCCAACAATGAAAAACTGAAGAAATCACAACAAGAACAACAAGAGATACATGAAGTCCTGTTTTGTAGTATAGCGACAAAGAAAATCCCAAAGGATGATAACAACGAAGATGAGGTCAGAAAAAGGGCCTCCAAGAACTCTGGTCCAGAAGAAGAACAAGGAGATAATTCATCTAAGGGTATGCCTTCAGCTGAGGACAAAACAAAAACAAACAAAAAAAGGAAACAAGTAGACCACCTTGAAGGAGAATTTAAGAAAATTAAACCAGCTACCTTCGATGGAGAATCTAGAATAGGAGAGGAAGCTGAGGCATGGTTATTAGACATCAAAAAATATTTCTGAATATATAACTATTCAAGAAATATAAAGGTTAGGATGGTCGTTTACAATCTAAAAGGAAAAGCCAGCATTTGGTGGAAAGATCTGAAATTGGCCAAGGGATTAAAAGAGAAACAGATGGAGTGGTCTGATTTTAATAAATATTTCAGGAAACAATACCTATCTGAAAACTACTATGAAAGGAAAACCAAAGAATTTTATGAGTTGAAACTTGGTCAGATGAAAATGCAGTGTCTTATAAACAAATTCCTAGAATTACTAAGGTTCGTACCTTATATCCGAAAGGACAAGGTAAAAATCCAGCGGTTCCTAAGCTGTTTACCACAATCTTACAGGGACATAATTGAGTTTGACAACCCCAAGTCCTTGAGTGAAGTATTCAGGAAAGAAAGAATGTGCTATGAACAATACAAATAGCGGGCATAGTTTCCCAAGGCTTGGAAGGATAAGAAACAAGACCAGATGAACCAACGGAAGAAGGGATACCAACCAACTCCTTATTAGAATGCAAAAAAAATATTTCCTAGAAAATATTTTCACTTAAACCATCCAAGCACGCAAGGCAATGGTAAACCAGTAAATTTGGAAACAAAGAAGTTTGAGAATAGTCCTCGTGAGCCATTGAATTACTTGGAATGCGGAGAACCTCATCTCAGGAAGAACTGTCCACGTTTAAACAGAGCAAACAAAATTGTTGTTCATAATCTGTAGGAAGCTTCGACGGTGGGTGATGTAGGAAAAATATTTCATCGGATAAATGCAACCATTGATGGTCGGCAAGATGACCACTAGTCCTCTGTGGTGGAAATCGAAGGTAAAATCAATAACACCCAAATTTTTGTTTTAATTGATTCTGGAGCTACGTTAAGTTATATCACTCCTAGAGTAGTAGAGTCAAATAAACTTAAGAGGATGAAACACGCAAAATCATGGCTGGTACAGTTAGCAAAACGAACTAAAAGGAAAGTGATTGACTTTATTTATGATTTTGATTTCAGTTTAGATGGTCAAAACATAAGAGAAAATCTGAATATTCTGGCACTAGGATCTCATGATATGATTATCGGAATGGATTGGTTGGAAAAGCACAAAGCAGTTCTAGATTGTTATACAAAGACACTTAATTATAAAGATGATTATGACACTACTAGAACAAGCCAAGGTATACCAAAACCTACATCACTTAGACAAGTCACAGCAATGCAATTTAAGAAATGCATGAGAAAGGGGTGTCAAGTTTACGCCATCCAAATAACGAATCTGTTAGAAAAATAAGATAATCCCAACTTGAAATAAGTTTTTGTCCTACGTGAATTTAGAGACGTATTTGTTGATGAGATACTAGAATTACCTCCTAGAAGGGAAATAGACTTCTCCATAGACCTACTACCTGGTTCAACCCCCATCTCGAAAGCACCTTACCGAATGAGTCTACCAGAATTGACAGAATTAAAAATACAACTGCAGGAGTTATTGGACAAAGAGTATATTAGACTGAGTGTTTCTCCATGGCGAGCACCAGTCCTCTTTGTGAGAAAGAAATATGGTACTCTAAGACTATGTATTCATTATAGACAATTGAACAAAATGACTATTAAGAACAAATACCCCTTACCTAGGATAAATGATCTGTTCGATTAAGTAGGTAGGGCCAAGATCTTTTCAAAATTGGATTTACGATCCATTTATCATCAAGTTAGGATAAAAGATGAGGACATAAATAAAACAGCCTTGCGGACAAGATATGGACACAATGAATTTGTAGTCATACCTTTTGGACTCACCAACACACCAACCACATTTATGTGTCTGATGAACAGTATTTTTAGTCAGTATTTAGACAAGTTCATACTAGTATTTATCGATGATATTGTGGTCTATTCTAAAATGGAGGAAGAAGATGAAGAACACTTAAGAATAGTTTTGCAAACTTTGAGGAAACACAAACTGTACGCCAAATTTGAGAATTGTGATTTTTATCAAAATAAAATACAATACCTAGGACATGTAATTTTAGTAGAAGGCATTGCAGTCGACCGTAAGAAAATAAAATCCATCATGGAATGGTTGATACCTAAGGATGTAGCAGATATCCTGTCATTCATGGGAATCACTGGATATTATCGCAGATTTATAAAGGGGTTTTCCAAAATATCCTACCCTATCATGTCATTACAAAAGAAAGGGACCAAGTTTAACTGGTCACAAAAGTGTCGAGATAGTTTTAACAAGAAAAAAAAGTTATTGACAACTACCCCCATATTGAAGGTAGCAGACCCAGATAAAGACTTTACCATATTTTTTGATGCGAGTAAAGAAGGACTAGGTGGTCTCTTAACTTAGGAAGGACACGTGATTTGTTATGAATCCCAGAAATTAAAAGAACATGAGAAAAACTACGTCACTCATGACATAGAATTGGCAGCAGTAATACACGCCTTAAAAATGTGGAAACACTACATAATGGGCAGAAAATATCTATTACTGACAGATAATAGCGAAGTGAAATATATGTTTAGCGAGTTAGATCTTAATGCAAGGCAAGCACGGTGGCTACCCTTTTTGAGAGAATTCGACTTTGAGGTAAGACATATCAAGGGTAAAGAAAATAAGGTAGCAGATGTCTTAAGCAGAAGCGTCCATGGGTTATTTGAGATAAATGTCAGTAGAGCAGAAAGCGATTTTGAATAGAGGATAAGGAAAACAAGCGTTAATGACCAAATTTACACTAAGATAATGGGAGACTTACAAAACAATACCACAAACTCAGATAAACCAGATCTGAGTATTGAAAAAAATGGACTTTAACGATTTAAGGACAAACTTTACATACCAGATTCAATGGAATTAAAAATAAAAATACTGGATGAAGTACATAAGAAACCGTATTTTGGCCATCCGGGATACCAAAAGATGATAACAACACTTAGAAAACTATTTTACTAGCCCAATATGAAGGGTGAAATAGCAGAATACTTGGCTGGATGCCAGGATTGTCAGTAGGTTAAGGCCAAACACCAGCGTCCAGCTGGCCTATTATAGCCATATCGCTAGACTTTATTACAGGTTTGCCTAAAACTCAGAAACATAATGACTCTATTATGGTTGTAATCGATAAACTCAGTAAGTTTTCACACTTTATCCTTGTAAAGTCTACTTTTAAAGATATAAATATTGATGAAATATTTATGAAAGAAATATTTAGACTACATGGTATTCCTAAAATGGTGATTTCGGATAGAGACGTAAAATTCACATCCACTTTTTGGAAAGAATTGTTTGCAGGGTTAAATACTAATTTGAATTTCAGTACGAGTTATCATCCACAAACGAATGGACATATCGAAAGGACAAATGAAATCGTAGAAGATATGCTCTGCATGTACGTAATAACAAAACCGAACAGGTGGGAAGACTACTTACACCTGGTAGAATTTGCATATAACAATGGGTACCAAACATCGGCTAAGTTGAGCCCCTTCAAGGTACTATATGGCAGAAAGTGTACGACTCCAATTAGCTGGGACAACCCAGTTGACAAACTTATGGTTGGACTAGAGATGCTCCAAGAAATGAAAAGTATGATAAGACATGTACAAAAAAACTTGAAAGTGGCACAGGACAGACATAAAAGTTATGCAGACCAGAAGAGAAGACACTTGGAGTTTCAAGTGGGAGATCACGTTTACTTAAAAGTCAAAGCCCGAAAGAGTTCACTAAAACTCAAGAACTGTGCCAAGTTGGCACCCAGGTTTTGTGGGCCCTTCGAGATACTAGCTCGAATTCGTCCTGTAGCATACTAACTTGCACTTCCAGCTAATCTAGAAATTCATAATGTATTTGATGTTTCTTTGTTGAAAAAATATGTTCATGATCCTACTCAGATGATCGATTGGAACGTGGTGCAGGTGGAACCAGAAGGTGAGTTCCAGGTGGAACCTTTGCGCATTCTGGACTAGAGAGAAATAACACTTCAGAATAGAGTCATCACTCAGGTAAAGGTGCAATGGAAGCAAATTAGTCCTGAGGAGGTCACTTTGGAATTGAAGGGAGATCTACAGAAATCTCATCCAATCATGTTTCAAGAAAGGAACGAACACCGAGGACAGTGTTTTATTGAAGGAGGAAAGGATGTGACATCCCCAAAAATAAATTAATTTTGAATTCAAAAATTGTTAGGAAAATTATTCTGTTTTTGGTAAATTCGAATTTGGATTTTTTTGTCATTTATGGCAATTTCGAATTTCGAATTTGGTAATTTGTAATTAATTATTATGACTGCTGGGCAGAAAATCAGATTTGACCCAACTTATTATTCGACTATGACACTTGTATGAAAACATAATATTTTATATTTATTGCAGTAGGACAAATGGAACAACCATGTTAAAAATCATCTGACCATGACTCTATGAGTGGGGAACATGTTGCAACTACCTCAGGGATGATTTTTACAAGTGGAAAATCAAGAATTTTTCCATTGGAAGCCCCTGAAAATCAGGGATTTGGAAATATGTGAAAATTCCCAAGGGAGGGAAAAGGACCTAGGCAAAAATATTGTTTTGATAAATAGCATATGTGGGGAGGCAGGGCACTGCCTAGTATGTGGGGAAAAATATGATCTATTGCTTGCTCTTATGAACACTACCTACTGAGTGTGAGGCAAGGAGCAGAGC
This sequence comes from Picea mariana, assembly GCA_032191745.1. Lineage (NCBI taxonomy): Eukaryota > Viridiplantae > Streptophyta > Pinopsida > Pinales > Pinaceae > Picea > Picea mariana. The sequence continues at coordinate 14,654 of JASDQU010105759.1, read as the reverse complement.
ACTGAAGTTGAATGACATTTCTGGGAAGGAGTTCTGGGTTAGTCCTCATGGATTCATGGTCAGGCTCGAGGGTGAATTGGGCAAGTGATTTGGCTACCCAGTTCTATGGCTGAGAGGGACGTGTTTTTTCCCTTTGTCTTCCTGCAAACTGGTTCAGATATGTAATACCTTCCCTTATTTGTTTTGAATGAGAAAATGTCTAATGTAATTGCATTGCTAAACCTGAATAAAATTATTCTCCATCTTTGTTGAATGACTTAGTCACAATTGTAATGCATATATTAGATTCTATGTGGATATATTGACCTGGGAAAACTCTGTTCGAATGTATGAATGCATGAAGCCTAAATGTTGATTGGATATCTTATAAATCAAATTCTGAGCGGCTCTTTTATTGGATTAGATTATGAACAAATGTTAGAAATTAAATTTTTATTGTTATAACAGTTGAAATGATTGGATGTGATTAAGTTCTTGAAGTAATTCATTTTTTGTAATATATTTATGTTGTACATAGGTAGTTGTAGGGCAATTTTCATGTACATTGGAATTTGTTGGTACATAACTATCTATGTACGAATAGAGTGGAAACTAGTCTATATATATGGAGTATGTATAGTTTTGTTAGCATAAACTCAGAGCTATAAGTTTACTCGGGTCGCTATCTACTGCTTAGTATGGAATTAAGCTATTACAAACCAAAAAATCCCATGATATATATCTGTATCACATATAGGAAAGCACATGTCAAATTACTTTTGGAGATTGCATAGACCTCACAGAGAAAAACAAAATCAAGATCTAATGTCTATAATAGCAAGCATATGTATATATATACATATGTATCTGTACCTATACTATGAGTATGATAATGTTTCTAACATACATGTAAGTGCAACTTTAAATGATATGCTAGATGTATAACTACCTTTAGAATTAGAGATGCTGGAAAACCTTTTTTTTTTTTTTGTTTGTAATACAATATGAGCTGAAATTTCTAACTAGAACAACACTCGGACTCATATTCTTCCATATGAATTGAATATAATGAAATCAAAGAGTACCAGTAGTTCTATTACTATAAGCTAAACTCTAGGAACATTTTAGTACCAAAATAGTTAAATGGAACTGTCATAGCCGAGTTGTATAAACTTTATCCTTTCATTCTTAAACAGTAAATACATTTCTCATTTTTTTAAGAAATGGAATTGCTATGATTCAACCTTCCATCCTGAGTATTTGCGATCAGTACTGCTAGTCAATAAATAAGGAATTATATTACATATTTTGATCCAATTCAAAATCAAACATGGGTTTAATACATGTGTAAGTAATGGTACTATTCCCAACAATGGAAATATGACCTGGGGGTACTTCAACAAAACATTACCAAAGACAAGACATAATTTATTTTTATTTTTTAACAAACTGGATGGGGCCACAATATCCTTTGTATTTCTTAGAACCTACAGAGTTTAGCCTAAGAAAATATGGTTTTGGAACCCACTTACCTTTTCCACTGAATACAGGGGCGGGTTTCCAGGGCTTGCATAGACCGAAAATCCTACAGAGAAAGAAAAATAAATATACAAACCCTGTGATTATTAACTGTTAGTTGAAGGAAACGAACGTAAAACAACAACAGGATGATAACCTTAACCAACAGTGTAATCTTCCTTTCCAGAGACACTCATCTTTTTGGATGCGAGGGCTCGGATCCTTGTCTCGTCACTTGCTATCTGGGTAGACAGTTGAGCCGAGGGAGGAGGATGTAGCGAATCCCTGATGGGTACATCATATCAACAAGACCCACCATTAGTGATTTATACCAACACTTTAAACAACGAAAGAAAATAAAAAGGGGATAGTTACAACAACCATTGAAACTAATAAAGTGAAATAGAGGATAGTCTTAATTTCCCTTAATGCATAAATGGTATAAGTCGAGTTGTGTCTAAGACATGTTTTTAAACCTTTCTAAAATCAAATTATAGAGAGTAAGGATGAATCAAACAGTCAACACCGAGAATGTCATAAACAGACCTCGATAGGTCGCCATACAACTGGCAGTATTACCATCACAAAGAAAAATTTACTGTTCGACCTTCTTTCGACGAACGAAAACATTCCTTGTAAAGTACACACAGAACTTTCAACTTAAAAGTCACATACCATGAGATGGTTCTAGAAACTGTGTAATTATACCAGGTAAGAAATTCACTATAGGATTTCTTGGTCAACTAAGGATCTAAGTATAATACTGTCGGGTAGACTCAACCTTCGCAAAACAAAACATAAGGAGGTGTTACACACATGGTATACCAGCAAGTCTTACGAAACCTCATTCGAGCCAAGTCCGGTCTCATTGTACAACTACTGGGAAGGAGCGTGTAGGAGAATGATTCTTGGCATATTATAACCTAAACTAAAATTACCAGGGGGCTAGTTGTTAGGCCTCGAGAAATCTTGAAAACGAGGAGACGAAAAGAAAAATAGAAATGTATGAATAATCCAAGCCGCGTTTCAGAATAAGATTGACCCCGCAGAATATCCAGCATTATAATTAAGGGATAAATGCAGGGAGATATGTAAATAAACTTGGTGGTAGGATCCACAGAATGAAAAGGGCATTCACTAAATGAAAACTTCAAAAGTTTTTCCTCTACTTAAGATACGATAGCCTCTTAGAAACTTATCAGTGAGACAGGACTTGTCGTTTGGATAGTTGGGAAAATGACCTCCAGAATGATAGTTTTCCCCACTGAAGGACAACACACAGAGTCCATTTCAGAGAGACACAATGACAAGTAAGGAACTCGTCTAACCCTAAGTTGAGGATAATCTACTAGAGTAAATGCCGAATGACGGGGTTGGTCGGGCCATGTGCTAGGGAACACTTGGTAACATGAGACTAGAGGGAGGATAGGTGGGAAGGTTAGCATAACCTGCATACATAGAGCTTGTATTGATTATAAGGGAATATTATGAACTTCTCTGACAAGCACATACCCTTCCCTTAATAATCAAAAGTACACATTTAATGACTATCTCTTTTCAAGAAATGTCTAATCGAGTATAGTTGGAGGCCAACTGTTTTGTTTCAGTTGGACTAATGGTGTTGTCTTGGGTGGTTAGGATAATTCTTAGTTAAGTCTCATTCGAATATAGTTTTCGCACGAGAATTCCTCACCCAAACTATGTTAAGCTTAGTGTTTAGGAGAATTGTAA
>JASDQU010105759.1:0-11401 GCA_032191745.1 Picea mariana | reverse complement strand
AACCATGAAAAATTTACGAGAGGAACACATTCAACGACCTAGGGTGTTATTGATTCATTTTAATATCTCGTACGTTATCTTGTTTTGGGTATGTCTTTTGAAGACCCCTTTTCCTTTGGTGGATATCTCCTTTTAGATCAAAGGAGATAGCTTTGTGCACCAATAGAGATGTTAAGTGTTAAGGGGAACTTAGAACCACGAAACCTAGGTGTAGGTATAAAATAACTATATAAATAAATATAGTTTAAATATGTGTTAAAGAAAAGTTGTAGGAATTTTGAAGGATCCCCCTTATTTAAGTTTTTTGCTTATCTTGAATCTATTATAGGTTGTCATCGTATGGTAGATGGACTTTAAATCCAGAACTAGGATGAACATCCCCTATTTGTTATGAAGCTATTAAGCGAAATGGATTTTAGTATACCTTAGAACTATTTTTTTTTATGGCAAATTAGAGGTATATTATAGTACCTCTAGGTACACATTTCGTTCGGAAACATGCATAGTATTGTGGCATCAAGGAAGAAACCCATTGCGACTTTTTCTTTAGAAAAAGCTCAGTACGCCACGGCTACAAGTGCATCTTGTCAAGTTGTTTGGAAGAGAAGAATGTCAAAATATATGTTGTGGGAATAACAGGAACCAACTACAATATTTTTTCACAACAATTCTTCCATTATCTTATCAAAGAACGATGTGTTTCATAAGAAAACCAAGAACATTGATACAAGGTATCATTTTATCATAGAATTTCTGAACAAAAAATATATTTGTTGAGAATTTTGTAGGTCAAAATAACAATTCGTAGATATTTTCCCAAAATATTTGGCAAGAGATGCATTTTAGAAACTAAGGATTCAACCGTGCAATAATGGATGTTTGAAATGACATGTCAATTTAAATTTTTGATGTAAATTTTATTGGTAAAATCAGCTACTTAGAATTAAGGGGGAGTGTTGGAGATATTAATTAAAATTTGTGAGATGACTCTATCTATCATGGAAAATATATATGTTTTGTCTGTCAGACACATCAATCAAGAGTTTTAGTAGGAAATTATTTAATGAGATGATATTTTTCTTTCTCGAGCTCTTTTATGTAGATGAGAGTCACTCAAAATTTAATGTAATCTTAATTGTTTTCAGTAGTTTTACTTCTACAGTAAGTTTTGGTATTTATCTATATATGTTAGATTCTCTACTAAGATGAGTTATAAGAAACAATGGTAAGGAGTCAAATAAGTATGAGAGATCAAGCTCTCTATTTTGTAAATTGCAGAAGTTATTCAGAAGTCATTGGAGAAGAAGTTCATCTAGTTATTGTAATAATGTCCATAACTCAAGTTTTTAATATATAGTATTTTTGTGTGTTGACAAATTAATGTGTATTTTTGAGTTTTTGTTGTGTTTGTGAGTATATTGAACCTCAAGGATGCAGAGGCATTGACATAACCCCTTTCACTCTAGATCGAGTCAGGGAATGAACTAATGGGGTTTGATTGTTTTGTATGTGATATAAGTGCATATGATTAGATTATATGATTATGGATATATTTCTGACATGATTCGTTGATGATGCACGTTGACAATAGCTTATCGAATAGACTCACATGTGGAGTAGAGGGATTATGCATGACTACCAGAGATGTTTAGGGAGAGGTGTGGACAACAAACCTGCCACAGCCTACTAGCACTCTCACCGTGGTTCAAACTATAGGTTAATGACTACCTAGTTCGAGAATACCAGGGATGTCGTGAGGGTAGACTGCGATAGTCGGTCATGATTATTCTAAGGGGTGCGCAATAAGGTGGGGGCCTTATTCCTTAGAAACCCTTTGTAATGTACCTCCAACTTAACATTAAAAAAAATATATTTTTGGTACTTTAATCCCCAGTATTTTTGTTTAATAAAATCGTAGAACAGATACTTAAATTTTTTCTTTGATTTAAGCCTAGCTATATCCTTGTAAAAGAGTAAAACCTTATGCCATACTAACTTAACAACTTGTAAGAGAGTCTCCCAACAATTACTAGTACTTCTACAACTCATATATTATTAAATATATACCAATACAATACATATATCCACCTATATAATAGGATTCAAGTTTTAAATCCCTTGTTAATATCATACTCTTTAGATTTTGCATACAAGTTTATACCCTTGAGAATTAATACTAGGACACCTACCTAGCTGTATGTATATCAGAATTTATACCCTTAACGTAACACATATCAGGGAATAGGTTAATGATATTAATGACAATGCATGAGTTTCTTCAATGTATTTTCTTTAATGGCTCCATAGTGGTTATGACACTTTTAGTTTCCCATCATAACGATTTGAAAACTAGACCAATCCCACAAAATTCTCTGCATGACTACATTGTAACTAATTCTCATCTCATCGATGGAGGTAACGAAATGATAACTAACTCTACAGAAGGTTAGCAACTGGCTAGTTCCACTTGGACAGTCACACAATCACTTCTATTAACTTCGCATGTTCATTGATAAGGGAGAGAGATGTATCTGCGAGGAGGAGTTAAATTTTTGTCCCTGTAATTCATTAGGGTCCTCTAAACACCAGTCCCGATGGCTCTCCCACCTGCTGCTCCCAATCATGGTGTGTCAACTTTTCCCTAGCACATGGCTCGTACCTTCAGTGTTTAATACAAGTAGTACTCTTCTCCTCTTAGGGTTAGGCAGTTCCTCTCTTTCCATTGTGACTCCAAAGGGGAGGGTTCTGCATTATGTATTCCTTAGTAGGGAAGGGATACCACCTTTGCGATAAAATTTTGTTGAAGCCGACGGCACAAACGACTTCTTGGTAAGTTTCCAAGAGAGCTATCATATCTTAAATTTGAAACCAGAGTTCAGGGTTTGGTTAAGATGAAAACCTTTACTTATTGTAACCCTTACTTTGATTTTAATGGCCCCCTTTGTTCCCGATGATAATGTTTGAAGTCTACGTATTTCTATTCTGGTACCAGTTGTAGATGAGGTTTTCCCACTATATCCTTGACTCGCTAATATTTACCTCTTTAACCTATTGTTATACATCGCGATCTGTTGTTTGTATGCTCGTGGAACTATTTCTGGTTTTGACCCAGTGGCTAGTAACTGTATTTGAAAGTAACTTAGAATAGTTCAGAGAAGTCCTTTCTTAGGCCAGGTAAAGGTTCTAAATAGGGTCAAGTCTATCTCTTAACGTCTCTAACTTTGTCTGTGGATGATACAAATTGTTTGAAGTATGATAGTGGGTTAACAGGGGTCTGTCTCTCATTAAGTTAGAGTACCTTCCGCAAGAATTCTCGTGACTTTGTGTATGATGTTTTTCCTTATGCTCTTCAAACTGTTCATAAAAGGGTTTATTAAGAAGGTGTAAATACTGAACTCACACTGCTATTATTTTATTTTCAAAGTAATTGATAAAGAAAATATGATTCTTTGTATTAACGATGGGACTCTGCCTGTTGCGAGGGTACCCATCAGAAGTTCCAGGGACCATCCTCCCCCTCGACCAGGGTCGTTTATAAGACAAGGCCACGGAAATAGGTGGACACTGAGTTTTGGATCCAAAGTTGAGTATCACCAGACATAGTTGTGGTTATCAATTTACCTTTCAATCTAAGTTTAAAGTCTTACTCTGTATTTTTCTAATGTTTTTCAGTGATGAAACTTGCAGGGTTTATGACCACCCAAGGTGCAGGTGTCAGCCCCTATCCATCATGAAAAAGGTACTCGGGTTCCATTATAGTGGCTCTCAAACTAGCTCTTCAATTCCAAAACATGGAGGCCATGTTTCTATTCGTAGCTTTCTCTTGATATTAAGTAACATTTCCCATGCTCCGATTTCCTGTATCGGATGTCTGCGCGTTAAAGCCTAATTTGTTTTCATTATTGTTCCATTTAACATAAATGCTTACAATGATGCATGGTGTAGGGAAATAAATTGTTATTTAAACACTAGAATTGGTGAAACTAGATCCAAGTTTACTATTAGGGGGAATTATTTAATCTATTAACCTTATCATCAGAAGAAACTTGTTGTTTTAAAGAAAAATATTTTCAAAAAAAATTATCCTCAGCGTTCTGTTTGTTACCTTTGTAATTTCATGTATTTAGGAATCTCTATTTAAGTTATAGGAACCATCATTTTCTTGATTTCATTAATGTTTGTATGAATGATCTCTCGTTAACGCAGTTCTTATCTTCCGAACTTACCCAAAGATGATCATTCAATAAAGAGGGTTTCACATCTCTAGATTTCTGAGTTTGATCAATTCTTGTCCTTCAAACAATTTCATTTTTATTTTTTTTAATAGATTGAGTTTACTTTGTAATTTCCTAAATAGTTTTTGTCAATAATAAGGAATTTAAATTATATCTTACAATCTCACAATTGTTTGCCCGAAACGTAGTAATGCTATATTCATGAAATTTTAAGAACTTTTGTTTCTCTCAGCAAGACTCTCAATATAGTCGAATTGGAATACCCTACCTTTGTATAGACAATAGTGATCGTTCAAAGCATATATAAGATGTATACATTATGTTTGCATCGTGCGTCAATATTCTATATGTTAAAATCATTATTCACTTTCATGTAGTAGGATACTAGCATACATAAGTTTTCATTCGTGTAATAGGAAATTCATATAATTATATAATTGGGTTTAGAGTGACTTGCTCCCTTAGTTATGTTCATTCCCATATACTTCATTATTCTAGTTCTATTCAAATCCAATTGTATAGATAAGTCTATCTAGGAAATTCTGCCTAGGAATTAAATTGCAGAATTAAATGTATACTTGTAAATAGATTTTCTCTTCCAAGTTCATTGATGAATATATATAACTCGGCTTAAACGATTTAATTATAGAGCTAGATGTATACCTGTAAATAGGTTTGTTCGTTTAAGTCCATTGATGCATATATGGTTCTTCTTTAAGTTTTAATTTCAGGGAACATCTCCAGAACTTAATCACACAAATCCATTTAATTATTCTAGAAGGATATCAAATGATTTATAACTTTCGTACAGGTTCTAATTCAATCGTAGAGGCTTCCAGGAGATGATTTTAGAAATGATTTATAACTATTCTATAGTAAAGTGAACTACACATATTCATGTAATTGAACAATCTTCGCTCAGGTTATTGGATGCATACAGATTTTAATGATTTCACTATATCTATAACTAATTCATCCCACAGAGATGGAAATACTTAAATTTAGATACAACCAGTACCTTACATCAATTATACGATCATTAAAATAGATAAAGAGAATCATTTCAATTCATATTTAACATGTATGCATCAGATATAAAATCATTCAGACAGATAAGGATTAGAGTAACATATCTGAACTAACTCATGAAAAGACAAAGGGAACAACCACATTCCTCCCAACCGTAGAACCGAGCAGCCAAAATCACTTGCACAGTTCACCCCCTAGCCTGACCATGAGTCCATGAGGGAAAACTTGAAAACAAAACTCCTTCTTAGCAATGAATTTTAGTTCAACCAGGTTCCTCTTGCCTCTCACTCAATCTGCAGTGTTCATAACAACAAGGAAACCAGTAGTCTCCTTTCCCTAGCATACTCGGCAGCGTCCTGCCTCCTCATGTATGCTATTTATCAATTTGCCTAGGTCTTTTTCCCTCCCTTGGGGATTTTCGTAGCTTTATAAATCCCTAATTTTCAGGGGCTGCTAATGGCCAAATCACTAATTTTCCACTTGTAACAATCAGTCTATGGGTAGTTCCAACATGTTCCTCACTCATGGAGTCATGGTCAGCTAAATTCAACATGGTTGTTTCATTTGTCCTCCTGCAATCAATATAAAATATTATTTTTTCATACAGGTGTCATAGTCAAATAGTTAGTTGGGTCAAATTAGGTCTCTGCCCAATAGTCATAATAATTAATTACAATTATCAAATTCGAAATTTGGAATTGTTATAAATGGCAAAAATTTTCCAAATTCGAATTTATTAAAAACAGAATAAATTTCCAATAAATTTAAATTTCAAAAATATTTTATTTTTTGGGATATCACATCCTTTCCCCCTTAAGTAAAAAACTATCCTTAGTGTCCGTTCTTTTCTTGGAACAGGATTGGATGAGATTTCTGCAAATCTCCCTCCAACTCCCAAGTAGCCTCCTCAGGACTAAAGTGCTTCCATTGAACCTTTACCTAAGCGACGACTCTGTTACAAAGTGTTATCTATCTCCAGTCCAGAATGTGTAGGGGTTCCACCTGGAACTCGCCTTTGGGTTCCACCTGCACCAAGTTCCAATCAATCGTATGAGTAGGGTCATGAATATAATTTTTCAACAAAGAAAAATGAAATACATTATGAATTCTTAGATTAGCCGGAAGTGCAAGTTGATATGCTATGGGTCCAATTTGAGATAGTATCTCAAAGGGCCCACAAAACCTGGGTGCCATCTTGGCATAGTTCCCTAACTTCAACGAGATTTTTTGGGCTTTGACCTTCAATAAAACATGGTCTCCCACTTGAAATTCCAAGTGTCTTCTTTTCTGATCTGCATAGCTCTTTTGTCTGTCCTATGCTTCTTTCAAGTTCTTTTGTACCTTTCTTACCATGTTCTCCATTTCTTGGAGCATCTCTGGTCCAACCATGAGTCTGTTTGCCAGGTTATCCTAGCTAATTGGAGTCATACACTTTCTTCTATACAGTACTTTGAAGGGGCTCAACTTAGCGGAAGTTTGGTACCCATTGTTATATGCAAATTCTACCAAGTGCAAGTAGTCTTCCAACTTGTTTGGTTTTGTTCTTACATAGATGCAGAGCATATCCTCTACGATTTGGTTTTTCCTTTTGGTCTGTCCATCCGTTTGTGGATTATAACTCATAATGAAATTCAAATTAGTATTTATCACAACAAACAATTCCTTCCAAAAAGCGGATGTGAATTTTACGTCTCTATCTGAAATCACCATTTTAGGAATAACATGCAGTCTAAAAATTTCTTTCATGAATATTTCAGCAATGTTTATAGCTTTAAAAGTAGACTTTATAGGAATAAAGTGTGCAAACTTACTGAGTTTATCGATTATAACCATGATAGAATCATTATGTTTCTGAGTTTTGGGAAAACCTGTTATAAAGTCCAGTGATATGGTCTCCCATTTCCATTCTGGCACTAGTAATGGTTGTAATAGGCCGGCTGTATGCTGGTGTTCGGCCTTAACCTGCTAACAATCTTGGCACCTAGCCATGTACTCTACTATTTCACCCTTCATATTAGACCAGTAAAATAGTTTTATAAGTGTTGTTACTGTTTTCTAGTAACATGGATGGCCAGAATATGGTTTCTTATACACTTCATCCAAAACCGTTAATTTTAACTCTGCCGAATCTGGTATGTAAAGTCTATTTTAAAATCGTAATAGTCCATTCTTGTCGATACTTAGATCTGTTTTTTCTAAGCTTGCAGAACTGTTTTCTAATTCTGCCATCACCTTAGTGTAATTTTCGTCGTTAATACCTGTTATCCTTATTCTTTGTTCTAGATCACCTTCTGCCCTGCTAATATTTATCTCAAATAACCCATGGACTCTTCTTCTTAAAGCGTCTGCTACTTTATTTTCCTTACCTTGATGTGTTTGAACTTGAAGTCAAATTCACTCAAGAAGGCTAGCCATCTTGCTTGTCTTGCATTAAGATCTGGTTGGCTAAACAGATATTTCACCCCGCTATTATCTATCAATAGTAGAAATTTTCTACCCATTATGTAGTGTCACCAAATTTTTAAGGCGTGTATTATCGCTGCGAATTCTAAGTCATGAGTGACATAATTTTGCTCGTGTTCTTTTAATTTCTAAGACTCATAACAAATAATGTATCCTTCCTGAGTTAGGACACCACCTAGTCCTTCTTTACATGCATGAACACATATAGTGAAGTCTTTATCTGGGTCTTCTACCTTCAATATGGGTGCAGTTGTCAATAATTCCTTCAATTTGTTAAAATTGTCTTAACACTTCTCTGACCCGTTAAAATTGGTCCCTTTCTTTTTTAATGACGTGATAGGGTAGGCTATCTTGGAAAACCCTTTTATAAACCTGCGGTAATATATGGTGATTCCCATGAATGATCAGATATCCGCTACATCCTTAGGTACTGGCCATTTCATGATGGCTTTTGTCTTCTCCAGGTCTACGACAATGCCTTCTGCTAGAATTACATGTCCCATATATTGTATGTCTTTTTGATAGAAGTCACACTTGTCAAATTTGGCGTACAGTTTGTGTTTTCTCAACGTTTGCAGAACTATACTTAAGTGTTCATCATGTTCCTTCTTTGTTTTTGAATAGACCAGAATATCGTCGATAAATACTACGACAATCTTGTCTAAGTACTAACTGAAAATACTATTCATTAGCCACATAAATGTGGCTGGTGCATTAGTGAGTCCGAAAGGTATGACTACGAATTCATAGTGTCCATATCTTGTCCTAAAAGCTGTTTTTCTTATGTCCTCATCCTTTATTCTAACTTGATGATAATCCGATCGTAAATCCAACTTTGAAAAGATCTTGGCCCCACCTACTTGATCAAACAAAACATTTATCCTTGGTAAGGGGTATTTGTTCTTAATATTCATTTTGTTCAGTTGTTTATAATCGATACAGAGTCTTAGAGTACCGTATTTCTTTCTCACAAAGAGGACTGGTGCTCCCCATGGTGAAATGCTTGGTCTAATATACTCTTTGTCCAACAATTCCTGTAATTGTATTTTTATTTCTGTTAGTTCAGGTAGACTCATTTGGTAAGGTTGTTTTGAGATAGGGGCTGAACTGGGTAGCAAGTCTATGGAGAAGTCCATTTCTCTTCTAGGAGGTAATTTTGTTATCTAATCCACAAACATGTCTCTGAATTCACGTAGGACAACAAAGTCTTCTAACTTTGGCTTATCTTTTTTTTCTAACAGGTTCATTACTTGGATGGCATAAACTTGACATACCTTTCTCATACATTTCTTGAGTTGCATCACTGAAACTTGTCTTACTGATACAGGTTTTGGTATACCTTGGGTTGTTCTAGTAGTGCCAAAATTATCTTTATAGATAAGTATATTTGTATAATAATCCAGTATTGATTTGTGTTGTTCCAACCAATCCATCCTGATAATCATATCATAAGATCCTAGTGGTAGGATGTTCATATTTGTTCTTATATTTTGACCATCTAAGGTAAACTCAAAATTAGAAATAAAGTAAACTAGTGTCATTTTAGTACATGTTGCTAGTTGTACAAGCCATGATTTTGTGTGCTTCAGTTTCTTAACTTTATTTGACTCTACTACATCAGGAGTAATATAACATAATGTACCTCCAAGGTCAATTAGAACAAAAATTCGAGTGTTATTGATTTTACCTTCAATTTATACCATTGAGGACTGGTGGTCAGCTTGTCAACCATCTATGGTTGCATTTATCCGATGCAAGCTTCTGCCCACGTCTCCCACCATCGAAGCTTCCTGCAAATTATGAACAACATTTATGTTTTCTAACATTAAGCGTGGACAGTTCCTCCTTAGATGAGGCTCTCCACATTCCCAAAATTTTAATGGTTCGAGGGAGCTGTCCCCAAACTTATTCATTCCCAAGTTTATCGGTTTACTGTTGCCTTGCATATTCAGATGATAAGAGTGAAAATCCTTTCTCGAAAAACTTTTTACTGCATTCTGATAGGGAGCTGGCTAGTTTCCCTTCTTCAGCTGGTTCATTTGATCTTGCTTCTTATCCTTCCAGGCTTTAGGAAACTCTACCCGCTGTTTATATTGGTCATAGCACATTCATGCTTTCCTGAACACTTCACTCAAGGATTTGGGGTTGTCAAACTCGATTATATCCCTGTAGGACTGTGGTAGACATCTTAAGAATTGCTAGACTTTTATCTTATCCTCCCGGATGTACGATATGAACCTTAGTAGTTCCATAAATTTAGTTATAAGGTCCTCCATCATCATCTGTCCAAGTCACAATTCATAAAATTCTTTCGTCTTCCTTTCATAATAACTTTCAGAAAGGTATTGTTTCTTGAAATACTTATTAAAGTAAGACCATTCCAACTGTTTCTCTTTTATTCCCTTAGCCAATTTCAAATCTTGCCACCAAATGTTGGCCTTCCCTTTCAGATTGTAGGTGGCCATTCTGACCTTCATATTGTTGGAATAGTTGTAGATCTGGAAGTACTTTTTCATGTCCAACAACCATGCCTCAACTTCTTCTCCTGTTTTGTATTCTCCATCAAAGGTAGATGGTTTTTTTTTTTAATTTCTCCTTCAAGGTGGTCTACTTGTTTTCTTTTTTTGTCTAGTTTAGTTTTGTCTTCGGCTAAAGGTGTTCCTTCAGACGAATTGTCTCCTTTTTCTATTTCTGGCCCAGATTTCTTGGAGGCCCTTTTGCTAACCTCTTCATCATGGTTATCATCCTTTGGGATTTTCTTGGTCACTATATTGTGTAGCAGGACTTCATTTATCTCTTTCTATTCCTGTTGTTCTTTCTTCAATTTTTCATTTTCGGCTTTGAAAATCTCCAGCTTAACAATAAGATTCCTCATTGTTTATGGTACTTCCATAGGAGAGCTTCCATCACTATTCTGTCTTGGATCTTCATGAGGTCTCTATTCTGGATTTACTTCCATTCTGATTTTTGCTTCATCTTGAGCTGCATAATTGGCACAAAACATAAAGGGCTTTATGTATGTAACAATAAAGGTTTATTAGTTTGCATAAGTCGAAATATATATCTAGTAACTAAAGTGGTCCTATTCAGGTCCAGTGTTGTAAACTCTTGCTCTGATACCATATGTAATGTACCTCCATTTTAACATTAAAAAAAAAACAAAAACTTTTTGGTACATTAATCCCCAGTATTTTCATTTAATAAAATCATAGAACAGATACTTAAATTTTTTCTCTAATTTAAGCCTGGTTATCTACTTGTAAAAGAGTAAAACCTTATGCCATACTAACTTAACAACTTGTAAGAGAAGCTCCCAACAATTACTAGTACTTATCCAACTCATATATTATTAAATAGATACCAATACAATACATATATCCACCTATATAATAGGATTCAAGTTTTAAATCCCTTGTTAATATTTATCTCTTTAGATTTTGCTTACAACTTTATACCCTTGAGAATTTATACTAGGACACCTACCTAGTTGTATTTATATCTGAATTTATACGCTTAACGTAACACGTATCAGGGAACAGGTTAATGATATTAATGTTGGAAGATTGATTGTTGTTATTGATGTCAACCCTAGTCATGGGTTTTGGACCGCAAGATTGATAAAGGTATTTGGACATGAAGAAAAATGCACATGCATATACAACACCCATGAATGG
>JASDQU010105758.1:172262-197619 GCA_032191745.1 Picea mariana | reverse complement strand
TACCCGGAGTTCCGCGATATACAAATTGACCTCTGGACTGTCCCATCATGCCCTCTTCTGTGTTATGCATTTTGCACTGAAAACTTTCGAGACATACAATTTGACCGTTGGGCCCTCACCTCTCATGGTTATACCTTGTAACCCTATTTTGAAGCCCAACTGACCACTTTCGATATATAGACATTCCTTAATTTCTCTTTCTCGTCCCCACGACCTTCGTACTTCTTTCTAAATATGCAATTATTAAGATTTGATGCTAACAAATCGCCATGCAGGAACCGTCAACATTATCATTAATGAGTGAAACGCTCGAGAAGATCTCCCATTAATATGCATTAAACCAAGATCTACAGAGAGTTATATTATCCCTTTCGATTTTTCATCTCAAACAGCATGGAATGTCTTTCGCGGGTCGTCACGTTGGCACGTTCACGAAATCTCCAATCCCTAATTGTTCTTTGTCGCACGCACCATCTTCGCACTTCTAAGTATGCAATTACTAGTCTTTAATGCTAACAACGCATCATGCAACAACCATTGAGATTTTCATTAATGAGCGAAAGGCTCGAGGAGATCTCCCATTCACACGTATTGGACTAATATTTCTAGAGGGTTATATTATCCCTTCCAACTCTTCATTTCAAACATCGTCTAGAGAAAATGAATGTTATCATAAACTTATGGCAGTAGATCGACAACAGTTCTATGGAGATACAGTGAATATCTTCGAGCGTGAGGACGAGAACTTCTAGTGGTCCAGGGCATACTCTTACTATTCATCTTGTTCCACCCAAAAGGAATTGATTTGGAACTATGGAATTACTCATGCAAGTTGCATCCCTGAAGTTTTTGACTGTAAGGAGGTGGTCTCTTGGTGCGTCAAAAAATATATTTCAAGCTAAAGAATTATTCCACTKCAYGACCATTCTCCTGTTTCTTTATCACCTCAGGTCTTCCGCAAGATGTTAATATTGTTGGAACCAACATTGATCTTCAGAGGACAAGACTGCAAGCAGTTCCTAGAAAAACATGATAATTGGTTGGACCTCTTACCCAAGTTCCTGGAAGACGTGTGAGMAGTTCCTGAAGATATCACAAAGTTGCAGGTCAATTTCTTTAGAAATACATTCCGGGAAATTGCCTGGTTGTTTACAAGAATAACGGGACATGAATCCATGACAAGCATTTCCCACATGGTTCTTTATATTTTGTATTTCACAGTCAAGAAACAATCCATTTTTTATTGGGGTAAACTAATTTCCATTGAAATTTGTTCCAAATTGTCACGATTCAAAGAAGAGAATAAATTTTATATGTCATCCTACTTAGTTTTCACGATAACGCATTGTTGTCCGTTTCCAAAGCTGTCTATGTCCAAGAAGATAGACTATGAATTCAACCCAGTAACGGTATTGTATCAGGCCTTGTGGAGGCACAAGGCCTCCCATTTTTTTTATGAGGTTTTTAATGACTTTGTCTCGGTTTTCAAAGATTCATTGTTAGGAAAGGATGCTCCCTGGATGTCTCACTAGGAAAACAAGTTTTTGGACAGGAAGGGGAGACTTGAACAAATGGAAAATTACAGTGTAACAATGATTTTTGGATCCAAGGAAAATCCTTCTTTCCTTCCATGTCACATCATGGACAAGATGTTTGTTACAGAAATAGCAAGGAAATACAACTATTGGTTGCATTTTTTCCATGAAAAGAGAAACAAACAGTTCATTCCTCTACCTTGGAAAGTCAAGGACTTTGTGATCAGGAATGTCAACAAGATTGACGAATTCGCAGGCTAGTTCAACAACTTGAACATAAGATATGCGAAAAGGCTAAGAGGGTTCAACCCTAATGGAAATTTTCTAGAACATTTACTAGCACTTGGCTTTAGCGGCTCTTTTTATCCATACATGCCTGAAAAAAGACAGAGACAATGACGAAAACACTCTTTCTCTTGACGATGGCAACGTAGAGACATTGCAAATCACAACTGAATTGTATAGACAACAGGGAAAAGGATTTGGTGAGAAGAGTGTTGAGTCCCTGGGTAGCACTCCCAAGAGAACGACATCACGGAGCATCACTCCAATGGCCCACCCCAGTAAGAAAGCAACCTAGAATTCTTCAAACAGAGGAGGAGATAAGAACCCTCCTCACAGAAAAATTGATAGTTCTCACAAGCGTCCCATGGCGAAGAAGAGAAAAAATGTTGTAGGGCAAGCGGAAGAGCCCGAACTAAAAGTGAGAACATGCAACTTGAGACTGTTGTTGATGACGTGTTCCGCGAAGTTGATCAGCCCGCACACACGATGCACCATAGTTCCACAATGGAAATAGCTAAGAACAACATTTTTCACCAAGATGAATCATTTGTATTCCAGAGCACTGTTTTTTACAACCAATCTAAAAATTTGATTATTGAAAAGAGAGATGTAACAAATAAGAAAGGGAAATACCATTCAGAGATTAACCTTAGGAGCATGCAGTCGTCCCAAATCTCTCGACTTCATCGAGCAATCGCAAATGCTCTTGATGATTCCATTGGAGGAATTGAAGCGAAGAATGAGAGACTGAACGACCGAATGAGAAAATTGGAGGAAGCTTTGATTCCTACCCCATTGTTTGTCATTCTTTTAGCAAAATCCATGCCTACCACCCCTGCAGCCAAGTTAAAAGGATCCTCCAGCCTCCTCACATCCTACAGAGGCTATGTGGAGAAGAATATCAAGAAAATAATAGAGATAATTACTAAAGCCTGGGAAACATCACAAAATATAGCTTCCTTTCGAACGAGGGTACATGCTTTGCACGAACATTTGCAGGTGGATTTAAAAAATGAAGAACATTTCTATCTAGAGACGGTGCTCCCTTTTGGAAACCATGTCATCAACATCTCATATCTGAGAGGAAAACAAGAAGATCTCCCCTCCCCTCCCCAAACCGGATCAAACAATTAAAAGCATGTTGGAAAGAAAAAGTTAAGAACCTACATCTCATTGTCGAATCATGTGAACAAGCCATATCATAGAAATAAGAACTATTCATAAATCTGACTCAAATAGAATTAGCCGGAAGTACCAACGAGGTTCAATACCCAAACTTAATCCTCAACTCTTTGTCCTTAATCAAGCAAGCCTTCAATGAACAAGTTGATATTTTAAAGGGGTTGTTTTTAGACAAGTTTTACGACATCCTTGAATATGGTCAAGATGACATGGACAACTAGCTAGTAGACTATTCAGCACACAATGAAGAAATTGAACAAGCTCTGCATAGTATTTCTATCGATCTAAGGAAATTAGAAAATGATCTTTTCAACATAAAAATCTAGGATGAAATCAACGTGGCCCCCATGAGAAGCTACATTGAAGAATGGATCGAAAGGAGAATCGACAAGATCACCGACGAAGGGCAACAACCGGTTGGCACGCTTCGAGTGGTCATCGATGAGAGCAATAAAAAGACATCAACAAGCAAATAACAAAGGGAGAAATAAATACCATCATAGTAAGTCTATACTGATCACATCTTTCTTTCTTTATCAATCTAGTTATTCCACCTCTTTAAATAGAAATCTCTAACCAAAGACTGATAACTTTCAGTTTCTTCTTTTCAAGTCTTCCTCTCTACCATCGTCCACTTCTCTTTCTCCAGTCTTATTTTTTGTACTTATTTCTTTTATGGTCCAAAGGAGCCCCAATCCCAGTGTATATGAGAAACATATTAAAATTTCCAGAAATATGTAACAGATTCCATAACAGACATTATTAATTTTTGATAAATTTCAAAGAAAACTACTTCGGAAACAATCTCGACGATGCCTTGTGGTCCTGTTTTTGGAATGCTGAATTAGATCTCTTTATGCATATCCATCATCTTCTTTTATTTTTATGTGCTGAGAAATTTTTTTCTTCAACTATGTTGGATGTCAGGAAATTGTGTTTATTAAATTTGAATGTAAAAAAAAAACAAAAAAAAACCTACTACTGAAATTTTCTAAGTCTCGTATTTGAACTATACACTCCCCAAGTTAAATATTATGATTAACTAATTCGGGAATTCAAGACTCCGGTTCTTCAGGCTCCGACCTTACTTTATGACTGGCGTGTGACACATTGGCACGAGTCATTTTCTGCATGGATACCACTTGTAGTTCACGCTGCTTCCCACATGTCCACTGCTTCGGGCTTCTATTTCTCCCTCGTTCCGGTCATAGCAGTGCATTACTGTTTTGTTTTGAAATTCCAATCCTGATAACCACTAGAACAACAGTAGATGAAAATGAATTGTAAAAGCTTTATTTCACTGACTGTTTTGTTTTGAAATTCCAACCCTGATAATCATTGAAACCACCATCGTGAATGACAATGAATTATAAAAGCCTTATTTGACTGACTATTTTGTTTTGAAATTCCGACACTGATAACCACGGGAACCACGGTTTTGTTTTGAAATTCCAACACTGATAACCACTGGAACCACCGCCGTGAATGACAATGAGCTTTTCATGAGAAGGGACGGTCACAGGCTGTCCATGGAACCGATGTCGTCATTGTTTACAGAATTGTGGGACAAGATTAAATATCGTAACATGGAAATGGACCACATCATAGAGAGATGCGATGAGGTGATAGCTTTGATATCAAATACAAAACAAGCAGACAGAATTGTGGGACAAGAGTAAATATCGTAACGTGGAAGTGGACCTCATCATAGAGAGATGCCATGAGGTGGTAGCTTTGGTATCAAATACAAAACAAGTAGCTATGAGTCATGACACCGATATCTGCATTAGTTAATTAATAATACTGTCTGAGAGAGACCGATCATGTTCGGCGATTAATAACTATTGCGCCGTAAAACATTAAATGCATAGATTTATTGGACACTACATAGGGTTCTTAGATCTGAATTACTTCAAGTGAATGCTTTAAATCGAAGACGTATACACGATTCATGCTGTTCGAAATGTATATTTATGYCAAAAGGTTTATGCTTATTGATAATGGGYACATTTAATATGTTTTTAGTTTTTAATATGTTTTTTATAGACGAGATTAAATATGCCTAGAATATTCTTAGTCGTCACAATAAACKAATGGAAAGACATCCGTTTATATGTTTATTTTTTTACATTTACCTAATAGTATTTAAAAATTACTGTATTCACTAACTTATTACCATGTTTACCTGATTAAAAAATATTAAAGTAAGATYTTGACGTTTCATGTTTTTGCTGGATGACTTTTGATGGCCACGTTTCTGGGCTGACATCACCAGCMGTCGTCAGTCATTTATACTAGTTAGTTTACAGTGCATGCTTGCGTTTTTAACAACCAACCATAAACGAGAAATTTAACAACCGCAAACGGAAAGTTTAACAACCGTAAGCAAGAAGTTTAACAGCTTTAAACCGCCTTCCGGGGTTCACCAGCCGCGAGTTAGCGGCTGTGCTAG
Source organism: Picea mariana (assembly GCA_032191745.1). Classification (NCBI taxonomy): domain Eukaryota; kingdom Viridiplantae; phylum Streptophyta; class Pinopsida; order Pinales; family Pinaceae; genus Picea; species Picea mariana. Next base: position 192,165 of record JASDQU010105758.1, on the reverse strand, counting down.
TTCGATCTGAATTGATGCAGATCCACACAGCATTTTGTAATCCCGCAGGGTGCGCATCTCAGTGGCCTCGCCGGTTGGCTACCCACTGGCGTTTCACAGCCTTAAAAGAGCCAATTGAACACTAACAACAACTGTGCCTTGAGATTTGGCCATTTTCCTCCTTATCAATGTCAGCGGCAAAATACCAGAAAACGAGAAAAGAGCCCAAACCTACATGATTACATCACTCATATTTAATGTAAAACAATCATTATATGAAATTATTATCAAATTGCAGAGACAGAAATCTACTCTAAGTTATTTATGATATCTATATGCAAGACAAGTAGATTAGATGAACAATCATTATATAAAATTATTATCAAATTTAATGACAAATCTTTAAGGTAAAACAATCATTATATGAAATTATTATCAAATTGCAGAGACAGAAATCTAGTCTAAATTATTTATGACATCTATATGCAAGACAAGTAGATTAGATGAACAATCATTATATAAAATTATTATCAAATTTAATGACAAATCTTTAAGGTAAAGCAAGCATTCTATAAAATGATTATTAAATTAAGGGCAAGAAAGAAAGTTATTCGCTCCAAAAGAATATGGACAAATATACTTAAAAGTAATATTTTTTTGTTTATTTTATCTCAAATTTTTCATTAGTTTTATTTGAAATCCAATCATAAATTGTTTGAATTATAAAAGTAATAATTTTTGTTTATTTTATCCTATATTTTTCATTATTTTTATTTGAAATCCAATCATAAATTGTTTGAATTATAGATAAAGTGATAAATCTATTTAAGCATTCACAAATTATTTTTAAGCAATAAAATTTCATAATAATAATATTGTCATTGTATTTAGTAAAATATTTAAACTATGCCCATTAAAAATATTTGAAAGTGAAGTTAAGCTCCATCATTAAGGAAGAGAATATTTGAGGTTAAATGAATCTAGAAAAGCATTTCATTTGGAGAATCGCATGGGCATTGGCGATTATGTAAGGCGACATGCACACAATGGTATGAATCCCATGTCTATGCACACAATGGTATGAATCCCATGTCTTGAAAAAATGAATATTGGTAGGTAGATGATGAATATAGACATTTTCAAGAGGCACCAATTCAATTGGACATTGTGCCTAATCAAGAAAATGTTGGTTGGAAAGATACTGAAGATGACATAATAGAAATCCCTGTCACTAGACGAATTGTACGTGGATCACGCATGTTATCTCATACGTTTACTCACAAGTTTGGATTTTGAATGCAAAATTTAGAGTACTATTGTGATAATTGGTATATGGATAGTTGTCATTTTTGGAATGACAAATACTTTCATCTTATTTATGATGAATCTAATCCACCTTATGTAGAGAATATCATGGAGGGAAGTCGAGAGATTGTTATAATTACTAGTTTTCAACTTTCCTATTCTCAAATAGTAGTGTGTTATGCGAATGAATTTTTAAATATGGATGGATCTAAATATTTGTATCCATGTGACTAGCTTAGGTATTTAAAACACCATTTTCAATCATCTATTGATTTCATCTATCTTCAAAGGGTATTTCACATGAACACTTTGACATGGGACCTAAGTTTAAAGTGGAGCTTGGACTGCTTCAATATGGTGGCTAACACTTGTACATGGGGCCTTGGTTCTCTAGCCTACTTCAACATTATGATCAACATTCATTCATGGGACACCATTTTATGGTTGTACCTCCTCACAACACGTGTGGAGGGAAATTCTTTTCTAATGGGGGTGGAATGTTGGGATCCTCCCTAGGGGTGTAATGGGGGGCCGAAGGGCCCATAATAGAGTATTAATAGTGGATTCCATTCAATGTAAGGTGGAATAGGTCCATTTTGATTGTATTTATTAAATCAGGCCCATTATAGTAGTATTGAATAAACTTAATGCGACCTCATTAAAGGAGGTCCACTAGGTAGTTAGGAGGTTGTTATGATTAGGGTCTCTTAATTAGTTATAAATAAGGATGGATTCCTCCTTATGAGATGTGTGGAGTTTATTTTATTTGGAGCTTAGCTCATTAGGAGGTTGGCCCCTCAAATAGGCAAGTGAGAAAGAGTGGATTCCTTCCATAAAAGGATCAATTGTAAGGTGTTATTCTACCTTAAGGGTTTTGATATTAATAAAGTGTGAAGAATTTCTATCTTATTATTGGATATTTTCTATGTGATACTATTTTCATATCTAAGGCACATAACACATGGAAGAAGAAGATGACAACTATATACATTAATTGATATTAACTTTGTAATTAAATGAAATATGTATTGGGCTTGTTGTTTCTACTCATGGATACTTTGATTGTGTTTAGTCATGTGGTTTCTTTTCGAGGCACAAGGTCAATTTAACAACAAGGTTCAAATCCATTACAACTATATATTCCTTAAGATATCAACACATCACTTACAAGAATTGAACTTATGTCATTGGGATAACACTCCTGTCAACCACTTGAGCTAGAGCCAATTGACAATTTTACAACAATTTTTTATTGAAATTTGATGAGATGGGGAAGATAACACTCCTCTCAACCAGTTGAGATAGACCCAATTCACAGTTTTATCACAATTTTTTATTGAAAAATTGGTGTATTAAATATACTTAGGTGAGTGCAAGATAATGATGGTCTCTCATGACGCGTTAGTGGCAATGCAAACGTGGAAAAAAAACAATAAGTTAACTTGGAGGGATTATTCAAGGTACTTTTACAATGAATTTGAATATGGTGTGAGAAGATAAAACATAGGAAATTTAATAATATTTCCAAATATACAACTTTAATTCATATAAATTGTCAATTATGTAAAATTTCATTTTTTCTAACAGTGGTATCTTATTTTTCCAACAAAATCATATGTATATGTTTTTGTTTGTGCATGTGTTGAGTACCTTAACGATGGAATTTCATTCCAAAAACGTGTATACTTTTAGAGAACCCGTTTTTCTAGTGTCGTGAGTTTTTTGAAAATTTTTAATATTTTTTTAATATTTTTTTTTAAACTATCAAAGTCAACATATGCCTGAAATTACAACATCTTTTGTTCGTGCAGGCTAAGAGGATCTTAACATGATTGAAACAATAGTTTTTTTTAGATCGTAGGTATCGGTCTCCTATAGTTTCGCGTATAACTCATTCAAGAAATGGTTAAGACGACAAAACATTATAGCATAAATAAGAGAGGTATGTATTGTAGGATTTTGATATATGTGTAGTAAAAAATAGATTAAAAATAGTAAACAATATTAATTTAAAAAAAAAATTATATATTTTAAATTTTCATAGTCGACTCTATCTTAGCCTATAATTTTGTCAACAACTAAATTTTTTAGTGTATAGATAAATAATGTCAAAGACGTGTTGAGGGGTTGAAATTCCATTGAGCTCAACACTAGGAATCACGCCCAGAGATGACTCACGAGGTCCAATTAGAATATTCCCTATTTGGGGTAACGTGATTCTCCGGACAGATGGTCTGACAAGTTTCGATCAGATTTTACTATGTTATCGGATAGATTGTTTTTCTATTTCTTTATAGGTTCATTTATTAAAAGTTTGATAAATGAATTCTTAATAAGGTTGGGCTTAGGCTGACCTCTTACCAACAACATGTAGATGACACCATTTTGTAATCAATATCAAAACATTAGTATTTCATTATTGATCAATCGACAAATATCATCTAAGAAAAGGAAGGGATTCATAGAAACGAAACATAACCATAAATAATTCAAGTTACTATATAACACACTTAGGTAACACCATCACATTCATGCCAATATACATATAATGACTGCAATGTTTCTAGATAACTCAAAACACAATTACTATCTCACGAAAACCTTTTGTAGTAGTCAATTAGCAAAAGAAAAACAATCCACAAATTGAGTTGATCCACAGGATTTGGCAAGAATCATCTTCGGCTCTACGCGAGCTTCAAAATTAAAGTTCAAAATAGTTATTTCTTTAATCTCCACTATTACAAAACCATTGACCCCTAAAAACGAGGTCGACCTCTTTATTTATATCAAAACTTCATGCAAAAAATTATCACTAACACTTTTTAAACAAGAGATAACAAAAAATAAAGTGGCTCATGTCCACATGGAAACTATTAGTGAGATTTCGTTAACTCACAGGGTTCTCTCTCTCAGATTCTGAATATTTTGAAAAAAATATCTTCACAAGTGTGTAAATACGGGAATCAGTGATCGTCCATTAGCATGCTCAATCTTTCCTTCATCTCCATTGCTCGGTCTTTGAATCTATTGACCTCAGAACCTATATGTCATAGGAACCATGTTGTCCCTATCAACCTATCGATGATTCTTTTAACCTATCCTTTTTCAAGCTTCTGAATCTCCTGAACCTTAGCTTCAAACTCATCATCTTACTCATTGAATTGTCGCTCTATGGTGCACAAGTCAACAAATTCATCTGGGGAGCTGCATTGTAGGAGTTGAATATCTATAATTTTTTTTATTAATATGGTCCCAATTTCTTAAACACTCCTCCCATATTTCTTGCATTTTTAGTTGTGTTTCTTTTACCAGTTGTAGCCAATACTCTGCATCTACTTTGAATCTAGATAAACTCTCCTCTACAAGCATCATGATGTCATGTTCTTATTTGCTTCTACCTTTCTGGATCTCTCTTATATATTCAATTTCTTTGGATACCTGAAGAGATTTCTCGGACCATCTTTTTATCTCCTGATATGCGTCGAGTCCCAACAAGGTTTATTCTTGGAAGCCAACAATCTTGGTCATAGAGACCTCCCTATCCGACTTTAACTAACTATAAATTCCTGTGAATTCCATCTTCATGAACCTTACTTTTTAGGTGGCGTCTTGATAGTAATCCACCTTATTCCTAATGTGTGCCAATTATGCTCTCATATAGTCGGTTTCTCATTCATATTCCTTTGTTTTGTCTATGGTGGCACTGGATACAACTATTCTTGCTCCTAGAAAATCACTTACCCTAGACTATCTTTTATCCAGCAAGGTTTCCTATGTGGTGATCATCACAACGTTGTCCAAGATAATTCTTCTATTTTTCCCTATCCTCGTGACAACCACTTGTATCTTTCGGATATAATAAATCACTTGGACATTGGCCACTTCGTCTACGGGCTCTCAAATTGGTTGGTCCCCCCATGTGAGGACATTTCCTAAGTTGCTTAGTCTATGAAATTTTTCAAGAATTATTTCCTTTCCTTTGTCATCTTTAGGCTTCTCATGAATGGTCCATGTACTTGGTTCTTGAGTCATTTGAGGCTTCTCAGAAACCTATGTTGACCATGCCTTGTCCTAATATGTGGATCTATGATTTTTTTTGTACTTTAGGCATTTCCCATGATCCATTTCATTGTGTCTTTAGCTAAGGTTGCTAATCCTGAGGGTTTTGAATGTGTTGGAGGTCCCATTGAGGTTTCCTTGGGTTCCATGTTACCTTCTGCTTCTTCATCCTCTTCTCCCTTGTTGGATTTACCTACGAACAATTCTTCAATACCCAGACTTTCTTTCTCTTTCAATGGTTGAGGGGTTTGTTCTGGAGTAGTATGATAACCTTCAGTTCCACTCGGGTCTACTCCTATATCCAAATACTCGAGCTCCCGAGATACTTGTGTTTTTAGTACCTTTGTTATTTCTTTGTTTCTAACAAGAATTTCATTATATATTTCTTCCACATTGTTGTCATTAATCGTGATTAAATCAACGATGACAGAAGATACTTTCCCCAGGGTGGAAGGTCTCACTGATAATAAATGGATTGTCCCCATTCCTAGTTCCCCTATGTTTATTTACCTCAATGTCTATTTCTCATTGTCTCCTTCTGTCGCGGTAGTTCCAGGGGATTCTAGCTCTCCAATTCCTCCAAATGTGACCTCAGTTATTTCCACAATTGTTCCTTCTTGTACTTTAATGGTGTCCCCATGCATTTGCATTATCCTTTCAGCTTCATCCAAGAGTATTTGTGCCTCAAACCTATCTATTACCTTCTCTGCACCTTCCTGTCGAACTGGTGCCATTTCTTTCAGCCTAAACGTTTTTTCTAGAAAGTCCAATTGTTCTTCCCCAGGAAAGGCCATGAACTTGATTAGGTTGGGTTTTTCTTTCCTCTGTAAAACTTCGTCCTAGCTCAAATAATTCTTTATGAATATTTCTTCTTCAAAATCGTCATGTGGGTAATTCAAATGAGACACTACCTGATTAGCATGTTAGACCACCCATTTTTTAGGGTCGTGTCTTCTATACCTCTCGATGATGAACCTCCATTCTATTTGACTTTGATCTTCTTGCCTGGCTTATGTTGTATCCTTCACGAAATGTTAACCTACATAGAACCCATAGGGAATGAATATCCTTTTCTTGTCTTTTACTAGAGATTCATTGAAACCTTGTAGTATATTTTGGTAGAAAATTTCCCCTAACACAAATTTATCGGGCACATGAATCGAAAATAGGTGTGGTGCTCCAAGGGCTCTGAAAATCATGATGTAAGTGTCCCTTTCTTCTAAGTACCAATGCCCAATTTTGGATATTACCTTCCTCACTACTTTTGATAACCTTGGGAAATCCTGCTTGAAAATTAGGGAATACACTCGAGCTATGAAACCATCGCACACTAAGTCCATTGATCTTTTTTACATGCTGTCCCATAATATGCCAAAGTAGAAATGTACAGGCACTTCGAAGACATGTCAGCTTATGTTTAGGCCAGGGAAAACATGTCTAGCGCATATTGCATCTAGGAGATAAGATGCCATGTAGAATGTGGGGGTTTCCCAAAGATTTTGGGTTCTCCGCCTCTTCTATCTGGGTTCTCAATTGTTTTGAGATAATATCCCCCCAATTAAAAGTGATTTCAAATGTAGAAACCATGTGATCCAAATTAATCCATGCTTCGGAGAACCTGGAGAAATCCTTCTCTCCATATAAATGACATATCAAGGCCATAAGGAAAATGTAAGGTTTTTGGAGGTTCACTGTGTTGTACCACCCCAAGGTCTGATTCAAAAAATTCTTATCCTTCCTCTACTAAGACGCTAGTAATTGGATGGTTTTATTTCTCTCATAGAAAGCTACCATAAAATATTTTTTCAACCTGACTTCAAATTTTTTGATCTTGTTGTATGTTCTCACTTCTCTCGGAAAGAATATGTCTATTCCCTCCCCATCCTTATTATTGAGAAGTAATTTTTTTGCATCGACATGATGGATGTTCCACTCCAAAATATAAACAAATTAAAAGAAAGGTGTCTTCGATGCTACCAGGTACAATGAATACTGTTTGATGTTCTGGAAAACCTAGTCATCTAACGCCTTTACCTCTGGGTCATTGTGAGGCGTGAATTCTGGGAAGTCCTCATAATGAATTTTTTTATACAGTTTCAACCAGGAAGGAAGAATTACCTTGGAAGTAGTGTCATTGTTTGTGTCTTTAAAGAATGGGGGCAGAGTTGTAGGCTTATTTTGCAACATTTTGATCATTGACTCTTCCTTGGGGGAAAACTCTATATTTTTTTCCGTCGAATTGGACACCTCTCCAACTTGCTCATTTCGTCCTTTTGGGGTCTTGGGTGTGTTGAGGAAAAGGTATCAAGAACCTCACTCCAACATTTTCAAAACTTACTAGGCTAAGGTAAGATAATTGGAATTGTCACTTAGGTTTTATAGCCTAAGTCAAAATTATCATTTGATCCACGAGCAATAAGTACAAGGGATCAATTTTGCCTCTTTTTTAATGATAATTAACTCTGAAAAATAAATAATATAAAATTTATATATACTATGTTTTATAAAAAGAAACAAATGAAATACCAAATCTTAAAAAGTATCAGAAAAATACACAAGTGAGAAAAAACTAGAAAATTTATTTATTGATTGATTTCATTATGAGATGCAATAATAATCTTCTTTTCAAAGCCTTATGAGGGTATGGGCCAAATTCAAATTTATAGGTCTCCGATGGAAACCATATAAAAATACTCTGACAATAAGAGAAGATTGAGACTAAAGATTTGGATCATATTTACCACAAAAGCATCATTTACTGAATATGCAAAATACTCCATACTAGTAATTAAATTTAATCCATAAATAGATCATAATACACATACTTCCAAGAATAAATGATCAACCTTTCAATAAAAATATGTTGAAGTATATGACTCAATAATTGAATCATGTTACCTTCAATATGACCCTACTGTCAACAAGAGGGTTAAGATTCCTAGAAAACTCAAAATGAATGAAAATGATAATCTCACAAGTATATAAGAGAAGACCTTGTATTCGAAAATTATTTCCTTGCTCTCCTTCCTCTATACCTCATTGTGATGATATTTTATCTCTTTCAAAATAAGTTGTGGTAGTTTCAAATACCTTTTTAGTTAAATCTTAATTGACTTAACACCAATTAGGGACAAACAATAATAGTAAAATAATAAATAATAAATAAGGGTATATTGAATAATAACTAATAGGTGGAAAACCCTAATTCCTTTAAAATGGTTTAATGTTTTGATTCCCTCCTTGTCGCTCCACAATTTATCCAAATAATAAAATATGCCACCAAGTAAAAACGCATACATTATCCATTTAAAGTTCCCTTGTGGCTCCCAAAATTATTCACATGTTTTCCAATAATTAAAATGTTGTTTCCATCTAATAAATAGATATACGAGGGTTATCCAAAAACGTAATATCCCGTTGTCCCAAAAATAGAATTCAAACATAAATAAAACTCTTCATCCAAAAGGCATGAAATTCAAAAACCATATTTTTTAAGTGAGGGAGTGTGCCTCTTTTCACTACTTGTTGCTTTGTCTTCTTTATTAGCTCTTTCAACAAGAGGTTGATTTGACCCTTGGGGTTGAATTTCACTAAAAACTGGAGACTATGAATCATTCTGTTTGGCATGTGAAGTGACTGATTCTAAAGACTCTTTAGAGGAGTTAGAGTGAGAAGCCGTTATTTTTCCTTTATCTGTCGGAATTTCAGGGATGGAAATCTTCAATATTTTACTGGCATGCAAAGACTTAACATGGGAAATAACATAGTCAACTTGTTGGGCATGTTGGTTCAATGGGGGGGAGTGGAAGAAGTGGTAATGAAATAGTGGTCCATCCATTGTGATGAGTTGTGGGTTGGTGAAAAGTTTCTTGCCACCCATCATTGATGGGGACTTCTGGTTGGAGAGAGACATGAGAAGGGACATGGACATTTGAAAACCTCTGATGAGATTGGAAAGGGGGTCTCTCAGGTCTAGGACGAGTTGGGAACACTCCTTGACTGACTAGGTTGAAGAGCCCATCTTGAAAACATTGATTTAATTCTTGTGGGCCAACATCAAAATGAATAAAAAATCTGGGTCTCCTATGGCAACTTTTCCAGAAATTATATTTTCCCCTATTTTCTTCTCTGTCGTGGCTAACTATGTTGAAAAATATCATATATAAAGAAAATTTAAACCAGAATAAAAATTAAAATGACTAATAAATCATCATATAATTTTCCTAAAAATAAAACTGTAATATTGGTTCTTTTCATTCACATACTAAAGTACATGCAATCCACTTATCACTCTGCATATAACAACCATAATAACATTATTCTAGAAATTGGATATACAATGATATAAGGGATATGAAGGGAATTGTAATGAATGAAAAATGAATTTATGATAGGGAAAAGTATGAATATTGTTCAAACAAAAAACTAATGTAGTCAATCCCAAAGTATATCTTCTATACTCATATAATCATCCTTCTTTGACTGTAAATTATATCAATTATGTTTATGATCCTCATTTAAAATTTGTCCTTTAAAATCCCTTGAACCATTAAATTTCTTATAATAATAAACCACGGGAATAAACTAAATGATTCGGGAATGATGAGGGGATTGTAATTAGCGTAAAATGAAAACAAGTAATAGGAAATGAAAGTGATCAATGTTCTTTTATTATTCATTCATCATTCATTCAATATCAATCATCATAATCTCTCCCAGGTAAAAAACCTTTCTTCCATAATTTATGGACAACAAATATTCGAGAAAAATTAGCAAATTCTTAAAAACATCTTCACATCACAATGTCCAAGCTTCCAATCAATACTCATTCGAACTCTTCCCTACCAAATTCATCATCAAACATCAAGAAACAGAGAACATTTATATTCTGTCAACAATTTATATCATTGTTATGTATCAGTGTGCAAGAGGTCAAACCTAGGAATTATTAAGGAATGACTGTAAAATATACCAACCAAACAATCTCATTAACATGTTGTTATGTTGTTGGTATTTGTACAGTGAATTTGCAGAGGTCAATGTTGAAAACATGTTGTGGCATAATAACAAATTCAAAGGAGTTTGTACATTTTTGTAATAGCCATCAACTCCAGAATGGACTGGAAACTAATATGTTAACCATAACATGTTGTTGAGAACACATGAGAATGAACTTGTAAAGATTAATAATGAAAATTCGATGATGGTATGGCAGCTAAGTCAAAGGGACTTATATGGGTTTTGTAATAATATTAAAATTCCTCCATTAAAAAGTCAAAGAAAGGAGAGAACAAAACCCTCGTTCTTGTTATCCGCAATTTTGGTCATTGTGATAATGTTATGATGATGTCATGATGATGAAGAATCAAGCTCTTCCATAAGAATACTTTCTTGAGAAAATTTGCACTTGTCTTCTTCCAAAAACTATGTTTTACAAGAAGTTCGCAAGATGCCTATATAGCTGCATGCAAGAATTCTTAATTCTTGCAGGCTGCATTAAGCTAGGGTGCGGATAATTCGCACTGTACTCATGACCAGGGTGCGAACATGTTTTTAAGGAGGAAAAAGATGAAGTTCTCGAGCCTTCTAGAAGAGAATCTTCGAGAAGAATGAGTTGGCTAACGAATGGTTGTTCAAGTACTGGTCTTCCAGATATCTTGGGATCAATTCCTATCCAAGTAACCAAATTATCTTCTCCTATATATTGAGGAGATAGCTCATGGAAAAGGTTAATTAGAATTAGCAGCAAGCTAGCAAGAGATTGATTGGAGAATTGTTGAATGCTTGTATGAAGGACTGATGCTACAACAAGGTCATCACAAGTGGTTGATTTTCTTCATGCATGAGCAAGTGTGTGTGTCAGAACTAGGAGCCATCGAAAGGAGACCTACGACATCAAGGCTCAGGTTGTAAGTTTCACTTTCAATTAATTCAATACAGTAATATGTCCTTTTCCCATAAAGATGATGTCACTTTATTACATGATTCCTTGATCACATGTATAGACTAGYTRTTGAATGTATTRATYTRYCTTTACTTCGATTGGTTTGTTCTRTGGCGATCTRAAYRGAGMAAGAGCRTKGGAGMARAGMTTGGAACAAYAGAGACCTAGRAAAKCRTTTACAAGGTATKCTTATGATCCTTATCTCTTAGTTCACTCAATAGGCTAGATCTAGGGAAAGAGTAGTATTCTGTTCTGTTTTGTTCTAGATCCAGGTGGATCTAGGGAGATCGGTTTGTGCCCGCACTTACGGATTAATCCTTAAACAAAATTGGCGACTCCGCTGGGGAGTTATCCCTTTGTCTTTTTGGTTTTTTTGAACTTTCTATGGCCATTTGCTCTATTTAGATTATTCTCCTGTTTTGTCAGTGTCTGGGTCCTCAGGATACCCTGAGGGACCTTCTGGGTCTATAAGTCAGTTTGAATTTTACTTGCTTTTTCAAAATTTTCATTAGTTTCAGGGATTCTCGCACTGTACCTATTGACAGCCTACGAGAACCTTGAAGGTTCGCACCTTGCGTATATATTCCAGTGCGAACAGTTCGCATTCTGCATTGAAGTGACCTGCGAGAATATCATATTCTCGCACTGTGTCCAAGGCTTGCCTGCGAGCAAGATCTTGAAAATTTTTGAAATCAAGTTTTGTCTCTATCAATTGCTCAGAACAATTGATTTGTACCTTTTTGGCTTATTGGATCCTTGGCTTACTTATCTTTTGCTTATTTTTCTTGCTTGAAGAGATTTAGGGTTTCTAGGTCTTCTTTGCTTTTGGTAACTTGACTTTCTTTTCTTGGCTCTGTTTGGCATTTTTTGTCTCTCTGATTTCTGGAGTTGGATGTGTCTGTGTGGCTGAGAACCAGTGATTGGTAGAAGGTTAAGTGATTGTGGTTTTCTCTTTGGCTTGGTGGTTCGAAAGAACAATTTTTACTTGCTTTGGGAAGACTCATTGGTTTGGTTTTGTTTTTACTTTCATTGAAAGAAGTGGCTGGGTTGTTTTTGTTGATTCTTCATGATTTGATTTTCTTTTCTCATTAATTAGAGTTCTTCTTGGAAAGTGAACGATATGTTTTCTTTCAAGTTTTTGTTTTTGTTGTTTTGAAAACATTGAAAATCAAGTTTTAGAGCTTATTGAAGTATTGAAAAAGACATTTAGAGATTGTTATTTGATACATGATTACTTGCATTGACATCTGAAAAAAAATTGAGCATTGCATTTGCATTGTAGTATTGAGATTGATTCGGAAAAAACTCTCTCTCTCCCATAACTAGGATTCATGGAATGAAAAGATTCTATTTCATCATTGTCCTTGCATTACTTGGGTCAGAGTCACATATCATGAGTTTCACTTCCGTTGCCTTTGAGTAAGTAACAGCCTCTAAGAATATTGCGTAATCTTAAAATCAATCTAGTAACTTTTTCTAGGGATCTTTACACCAACATATTAGCTAGGCTAGTGCTTTGGAGTATGAAGAGAGACACACTCTCCATAAGCTTAAAAAACAAACAATAGTATCTTGAGTTAGGGAGTGTAAAATCCATTGGCAGCATATTGTCCTGGGACGCCCTTCTAACACAAGGGTTAAGCACTAGGTCGCATTGGTGTTGGCAGAGTTACTAACCCTACTTTGTTGACATCGGTGTAGAGATTGCACGTATTACGGGGATCACTCCGAGGTATACCCACAATTATGAGTGGAAGCCTTTGAGTTGGTTTCGAGCTTGATACCCTGCCCTTGCGTGTGGATCGGACTGACGATTGTCCCCCCAGACTNCAAGGTGACTGTGGAGGGGAAAGTCTTCACGGTACCTGGAATCGACGTTGATCAAACTCACTCGGGCTCCTTGGAGGGTATACCCACGATTATGTGTGGGAGCTTGCACTAGGGCATAAGTCTGTTAAGCAGGTCGTCAACGTAACTTTTCCGCCTTAGCCCCGCCCCTTCTCGTCTCGTTGTTGCGATGTTGGATTTCATCACCAACTAGTGGCTCCGAAATTAGAAGGTATTGTTTGCTTGGTGATTGCTTCTTAGTTTTTGTTTACTAGTGTGTGCTGATTATTTCTCGAAGTTGACCATAGGATTTTCGTTGGGGAATTTAATACTTGTTTACAATTTCTCCCCCACGATGTTCACGTAGGATGCAAGGTCTGTCCCCGGAACATCCGGAAGCTTCACAACCGTTGCACACAACTACACCTCAGGGTACACCTGAGGACTCTCCTCGTCCGGGTGAAATTCCCATTTTTACTCTACCACACGTGGACATAAGTGACATCCCAAAAGTTTTTACACCACCTCCACAAGTAGCATCAACTGATCCTCTTGCTGACTTTCGAATTACCAATACTATAGAGGATTATCACATTCGTCGTGGTGAACGTCCTTCAGGACTATTTCATCTTTCTGGAGAAACTCTTGCCGTATCTTCTGAGTCAATCGTTGGGCCTTCTCACGGTATAGTAGGTCAAGATCCTTTCGGGTCAGGTAATTTCTAACGAGTATTGTTTGGTACTGAATCCCCTGTTTACGAACTCGTCAACCCTCCTGCGTCTTCTGAACTAGAGACTGAACCAAAAATTGCACCAGAAACTACCACATATCATTTTTTTCTTCCTCCTGAGATGGCCCATCTCGCCAATACTACGAGTGTCCAAATCGAGATTCCGGCAACTACTCTTGCCCCTATTAATACCCAGCGACCTCCTGAGGTTAATCCGAATTTACCTCTTGGTTACCACGCATTAAATCCTGCGTTGAATGTTCCTCATCCAATGCCTCCACAAACTCCAGCTGGTTCGCCAGGTGGTCCTCAGTTTCCTGGGCATCCTATTCCCGGTTTCATCCCGACACTCCCTCCTCAATTTTTTGGCAATCTTAATCCTGCTGGCACTGTCTCGATTGTTCCAACTATCCCGACTGTTGCCCCAAATGTACAGATTCCTGTTGTCGGACAGGGTAGTACGGTTCCTTTCCCTTTTCCCGGACACAATGTTGTTCCTACACAAACTCCGGTTGGTACACTACCCCCGGGGGGAACGGTACCTACAGTAGGGGGTCCAACTTCGTCGTTTGGACAAAATATACCTCCTGCATTGGCCCAGTATTGGAATTACCTTTTGCAAAACTTTCCTCAGAACGCTGGGGGGCAGCAACCTGTCCCTACATTTGGCCAACCTTACCCAGGGGTAACTAATTCTATATGGGGTTCGAACCAGACTACTCAACCCCAGGTCCCTACTCAAACTCAAGGTTATAATCCTTGGGGTTACTATCCTATCCGCCCACCCCCGAATCAGCCTGGAGCTTCCCTTTATGGACAGTCTACCTACGCTCCTACTGGTTTGCCAACGGGGCTTCCACCCCAAAGCCACCAGTACCCACAGGTAAACCGATAGTTGCCTTTCCTCGCTACCTTGGATTTGCCAAATTTTTCTAGGATCCTCAATGATCCTATTCATCACTCTCCTCAATGGCCTGTCATCCCTGCCAAACTCCCATCGGATATTCCGAAATTCGATGGCAATCCGAGAGAGGACCCCAATAGTCATGTCATGACATTTCACTTATGGTGTTTGTCTAACTCTCTGATGGATGACTCCATTCGTCTTCATCTTTTTCAGAGAACTCTTACTGGTTCCACTGCGAAGTGGTACATTGAACTGCCACGAGGTTTCTTCTCCGATTTTAACACATTGGCTATGGATTTTCTTACACACTACCAGTTACCGATCCGATATGACACTGGGAATGAGATTTTAACATCTTTTAAACAATCTAAAGGAACTCATATCTCGGATCATATTCATGAGTGGAGACGGCGACGACGTCTCATCAAGCTTGAGCTCCCTGATCAGTTACTAGCTGAGTGGTTCACGAAATCTTTTGTGAATGAGATTGGTAAAGAAATTGCCATGGGTGGCATCATTACGGAGGAGCAAGCTATAAGTCGTTCTTAGTATCTTGATCTCGTTTATTCGCAAATGGGAACATTATACGATTTGTTACCTGACCTACCCCGTCCTGGTACTTCCAGCACTTCAACTACCCCCGCTGCCTCGCATGCAACTGATGGTGTGATTGGGACTGCTCATACCCACTAACATTCCATTTCAGCCACAACCCCTAAACCCATCTCTTCTAACGTTCAGAATGCCCCATCTCCTGCTCCTCCCGCCGGTAAAACCTCGGAAGTGAACGTTGTTCAATCTGCACCGACCAGAAAGAATAAATCAAAGAAAGGGAGAGGCAAGAATAAGGGGGGCAAAAATAATAATCCCACCGAACCAACTACAAATGCTCCTGTTGAAGAGAAGGATAAACGCAAACCACGCTACCCTTGCCTTATATGCGGTGATGATCACTATACAAAGGATTGTCCTAGACGTGCCAAAGTCTCTAAGTTCCTTCAAGGAACACCAAAACCACCCGCACCGGCTGTCTTGTCTCAACCTTTCCTGTCTCAGCAACAGGCTTCGTTGGTCATCCATGACCAACCCTCTACTTCCTCCACATCATATGTTTTGATGTGCTCCAGTGATTCTAAGAAGAACGACGTTGCAATTGCAACTAGAGCTAAAGACTATACTCCTTCCAAGGAGAAGGTTGACGATTTACCTCTTGATTTGGTACAAGCTTCTCCACCGAATCCACCTACGAATGGTCCTCTTCATCTCGAAAGACCAAGTCTTGATACAGTCCTACGACCCCCAAAAGGTGTTGTTCACAAGTCGGCATTCAATCCTCACGCTCGTGCGGCTCAGAACTATAGTATAGTGGAAGATCTGGCCCAAGCACCTTCAGCGATGTCTGCCCTTGAGGTCCTCCAATCTTGTCCTGCACAACGAAGGGCCCTGTTGAAATCCATAGGTGGAATTGATCCTACAGATTCGAAATTGATAGTCTTTGACTTGGACGAACATGTTCCAAGGTTGCCTGCTCAGCTAGCTTTTTAGATACAAGTTATTGTTTCCGACAAAAGCATTTGTCAGATAGTTGTCGATGAGGGGGCCTCTACGTGTGTAATGTCTCTTACGTGTTGAAAAGCCATTGGCTCTCCTCCGTTAACAGAATCACAGAATACTCTGAAATCCTTTAATGGCTCTGGTTTTAAGCCTTACAGTGTTCTTTCCGCGTTGCCTGTCACTCTTGAAGGTAAGACTGTCCAAGTAGAAGTGGAGGTTTTCGATTCTCACTTAGATTATAACCTTCTTCTTGGTCGTAGTTGGGTAGATTCCATGCGCACTGTTGTATCGACGCTTTTCCGTGTCTTACGATTTCCTCACCAAGGAAAAATCGTTACAGTTGATCAACTTGCCTTCTTTAATTCAGATACTCGCACGGGGAACGTACCGTTCATAGCTAAAACCCCGCCGGGTTACGAGAATGTTGGAGTCGGTCTCTTAAAAGACTCTGTGTTAATGGGTACTTTTCCCATACCACCACCGCCCGATATTCTTCGCCCGTCAGTAGCTTCGATTAATATGATCTCCACCGTTCCTTATGAACTTCCAGTGTCTTTTGACCCTTGGATAGTCCCTGACCCTGGAGATCATGCTCGTTTCGGCGACGTTATGCCGTTAAGTCCGATTGAGTCTGCTTATCACACGATTCAATCGACAACCTCTTCTACATCCTCTCCGGAGGAGTTGTCTCCTGATCCTTTCCATGTAGTATTTCCCACTGACGAGATGATTATGTCCGTCATGGCTGACACACCATGGGACGATGGGCATCATCGTTCCATACTGTTTCTGGAACAACACACTCTGGAAAACTACCAGCGGATTTCGACTCCGTCGAACATTGTTGTCACGATGACCGTTCCCGGCTCTACACGAGATGTGTTTGCAGAAGGGAACCTAAGTAATATTTCTCCTACGATTCCCATTGATATTTCAGTGAAACCTGGAATAGTTGAGAATGTTCACATTGGAGCTTCGTGTTCTCCAGAGGAAATTGTTACCTATACTGCGTTATTCAAATAATTTCGTGATGTTTTTGCCTGGAGTTACGAAGAAATTCCGGGTATCGACCCGTCTATCGTTGTGCATGAGATCAAAACGTACCTTGGAGCTAAACCAGTACGGCAATGCCTCCATCCTGTCCATCCACGTAAAGCAGCCGCCATTAAACTCGAAGTTGAAAAACTTCTGAAAGCTGGTTTTATTTACCCCATGGCTTTGACAGAATGGGTTTCCAACCCCGTACCGATCGATAAAAAAGGCGGAAGTATATGTGTGTGTGTCGATTACCGGGATATTAATAAAGCATGTCCTAAGGACAACTTTCCGACCCCATTCGTCGACCAGATTGTCGACGACTGTGCCGATAGAGAAATCTTTTCCCTCATGGATGGATTTTCCGGTTACAACCAAATTAACATCACTTCAGAGGACCAACATAAAACTGCGTTTATTTGTCCTTGGGGTACTTTTGCCTACAGAAAACTTTTGTTCGGTTTGAAGAACGCAGGTGCCACGTTTCAACGTGCAATGTCTTATGCCTTCCATGACATAAATCATATCGTTCAACCTTATTTGGATGATTTGCCGACTCATTCCTTACGCCGAGTTGATCACCCTAATCATCTTCGAGCAATTTTCGTTCGATGTCGGTTCTATTGCATTCGTCTAAATCCACATAAGTGTGTCTTTTGCGTAGAGTCTGGCCGTCTTCTCGGTTTCATTGTTTCATGTCAGGGGATCCAAGTGGATCCGATTAAGGTTGAGGCAATTCTCAATCTTCCTCCTCCTTCTTCACTACGCCAGTTACAAAGTTTGTAGGGGAAAGCAAACTTTCTTCGTCGGTTCGTCCCGAATTATGCCGAGATTACTCGTGGTTTCACACGTCTTTTAAAGAAAGGTACCGAGTTTGTTTGGGATAAAGTTGCCAACAACACTTTCGAGGCTTTAAAGTTGTCCCTTACAAAATCTCCTCTTCTTTTTCCTCCGGATTATAGTAGGGATTACTTTCTTTATCTAGCAGCGTCCGAGTATACCATCGGTATGGTCCTTGTTCAAGAGGATGATAACCACGATGAACATGTTATATATTACTTGAGTAGAAGTCTATCATCAATGGAAGTCAAGTACCAACATGTTGAGAAACTGGCTTTGGCTGCTGTTCAAGCAGTCCAACGATTTCGTCATTATATTCTATCCAGAAAAACTACTGTGATTTCGCATTGTAACCCCATGCAACACATATTGACACGTCAATTGCTGGGGGGCAAGTACTCCAAATGGATAGTCATTCTCCAGGAGTTTGACTTGGAATTCAATCGTGCCATGTCGAAGAAATCGCTAGTTTTTGCTGATTTAATTTGTGATTTCCCCCACTCTTCTACGGAAAGTGTAGTAGTTGGTTCGTTACCTGACGAATCACTTTTCCTTATTAATACCGATGACATTTGGTACGGAGATATCATTATATATCTCCAAACTCAAACTTTCCAGCCTACTTTGTCCAGTAATGAACGATGTCGCATACGTTATCAGGCTCGCCATTACATTATCCTCGGCGATACTCTTTACCGTCAAGGCATTGACTCTATCTTTCGGCGTTGTTTAACCTTTGACGAAGCTGAGAAAGCTTTGAATGACTGCCATTCCGGAGCATGTGGTGGTCATATGTATGGGTATGCTACTGCCCAGAAGATTTTACGTGTAGGATACTTTTGGCCTTCTTTGTTCCATGACTGCATTACTGCTGTCCAAAAGTGTCATGTCTGCCAGACCTATCAATAGAATATTCGCTCGCATCCTGCTCCCCTGCATCCTGTAGTCTCAGTAGGTCCTTTTGCTAAATGGGGCATTGATTTTATGACATGTCACCCTCACTCGGCCGGGGGGCATGGCTATATTATTGTAGCTGTGGATTATTTCACAAAGTGGGCTGAGGCAATGACGACATTCGATAATACTGGGAAGACTGCAGCACTATTTTTGTTCAACCATGTCATCACTCGTTTTGGTGTCCCGCAAGCTATCGTTACCGATCACAGTAGTCATTTTAGGAATTATATGATGTCAGAACTTACCGAGAATTTGGGCCTTCATCATGACAGCTCAACACCTTATTATCCACAGGCTAATGGCCAGGTTGAAGCTATCAACAAGGTTCTTATAATGATGATTCGATGGATGATAGGCATACATAAGACTAGCTGGCACACGATGTTGTTTTCATCATTGTGGGCGTATCGTACATCTGTTAAATCCGCCACAGGATTTACACCCTTTCGTTTAGTTTATTTCATGGAAGCCATTCTACCGATAGAATGAGAAATTCCGTCTTTGAAGCTAGCTGTAGAACTCTTGCCTAATACTTCTGCAGAAGAGGAACGTCTGTTGTATCTGATGCGATTAGACGAGACTCGTCGTGATGCCACGTTGGTGATAGAGGCCCAAAAGAAACGCGTTAAGGCACAATATGACAAGCATGTCAAGCCTCGCGTGTTCTCTGAAGGAGATCTTGTTCTTCTGTATGAACAAGATAAAGATGTCCTTGGAGCTGGGAAATTTGAACCTATGTGGCGTGGTCCCTATATTGTCAGTAAAG
>JASDQU010105758.1:134316-147992 GCA_032191745.1 Picea mariana | reverse complement strand
CATTAGAGTGTTGACATCAATTCCAAAGGGGAGATTGTTGATTAATTGGGTTGGTTGTAATTGATGTCAACCATTGAAGTAAGTCAAGTAGAAAATTCTGGTAGCCTCAACAGTATGGTTAAGGGAATTAAGTTTGTTTTATGTATAATGGTGTGCAGGTTAATATATTTGCAGAGACGAGTATTCTATATGGATATTACATGTCATACCATTTCTGGTGATATGTGGAACATCACATAACTCATCACGGTTAGAAAGTTATGGCCTTGTGAAGTTGGAGAACCCTCATGAGTTATCTAGAAGGTCAAAGAAGTAAAATTATTCTAGAAGCTCCTAGAAGAAGTTGACTAGTTAAGTGGGTGAAACTAGGAGTTAAGCATGGGTTAAGTTGTTGCAATAAGAAAATAATTTAAAATAATTAAGTTGCAACTAGAAGTGGAGAGTTTACTAGTTGTGGCTAAAGCGGTTATAAGTGGACAAGTGGTTAGAAGTGGGTTAGCCTTAAAAGAAGGAATTTGGGTTAAGTTGGTTAGTAGGTAACCCCTTGAGGAAGATACATGGAAGTATAAATAAGAGAGAAAGTCTCTCCTATTATCTCCTATTGAGAACATTGAATATCTATTATTGTGTAAGGTTTATTGTAGGTACTCATTGATACATATGAAGTTATGCAAGTCTGAGGTAGAATGAAGGGTTGACGGAGAAAGTTTTGGAATTGCAAAAAATACTGAAAACCCCTAGTTTTTTATGTGTACGTGGGATGAAGTGGAGAAGGGTGCATATGTACATGGGATGTAAGAGTAATAGGGCATGTACATGTGGTAAAGGACATGAAAACTTGAGGATATGAAGATGCCAGGTCTCTATAATCTGAAATCAAGATCCCAGGAAGGTCTATAGTGATCAAGTACAATAGATCTATCTATAGGTTCAAAAGGTATGTCTTATTTATATGAGTAGTTAGATTTTTTTTTCTACATGAGAAATGGTTATGGGGGTTTGAGGATTTTCCCTAGAGAGGCTATTGGTTGTATGGCACTTTCTTTATAAGACAGATCTACAGAAATGCAGTGTTGGTATATTTTATATCTATCATTGGTACAACTTGTTAGTGTTGAGGCACATCTTGTATTTCTTGGCATATGGTTTAAGGGTTTTTTTGGTAGATGGTTGAGAGATTGTAGTTGTAAATTTTTTGATGCAGTGTGAGGATATATATCAGTGAGGGTTTGATGTCTAGTCTATGTGAGGTTTATTACACATGTTCATGATTGTACACACATGTATGACTAGAGAGATATAGATGCACTTGGTTAAGAGATATGTATGATTATGTATGCATAGGGCATAACTACAGTTTGGAGATAGTGTCAAGTTACAATTTGATGTGATAGAGGCATCAAAGGGTCAGAGCTTTTCAGTAAGGTTAAAATCCTAGTTTTCAAAAGGAATACGCAGGTTGCAGTATAGATAGGCCATGTACATATGCAGGCTACAGTATAGACAAGATGTGTACATATGCGAGCTACAACACAGATAGGTCATGTACCTGTTGGTTTTTGTTGGTATAGGAAGGTTATAGGTACATGTTGTTCACAGACTATTGGCATATGTTGGTTATAGGTTGTTGGCATAGATTGGTACATGTTTACAGTGGTATATTTCACAATGACAGTGTTGCAGTGGTTTCATAATTTCACTTATATTTCAGGACAACAAGATGGGAAAAGAATAGGTGGTTTTAGCCACCTTCTAGTTGTATCCAGAGAACATAAGGGGTTGTAGCCTCCTTCTGGTTGTATCCAAAGAATTGGGGAGTTGGAGCTTCCCTCAGGTTGTAGCTTGGAAATATAGGGGGTCAGAGCCTCCTTTCAGTTGCAGCTAGAGAACAAAGGAAGTTGGTTCTTCCAATGAATGTAATTATTAAAGACATAAGAAAAATAATTATGTGGTTTTTTCCTGCATTGGTTTTCCACGTAAAAATGTTGGTGAAATGTGTATGTGTATGATTGTTCATTGTTCATGGTTTATTTATTCTGCACTTATTGGATGATAATGTTATATTGATCATAAATATAAATAACACTTACATACTGTGGTTAAAAGGATTAAAAATCTCTATTACTGATTCACACCCCCCCCGCCCTCAGTAATCCAACAACCTTTATATGATATCATTGGTGGTATATGATGAATAAAACTTAACCAACCCTTTTTTCATTTAAAGAAAAAACATATTGCATCCATATCATATCATTGTATTTATATGTAGCATATTTTTCTTCGAGGTCCTTTATTTTGATGAATATCACATCGTTTATAATGAAACATAAGGATGAAATATCGCCAATCACGATTACAGAGCTACTCATGCATGCGAGAACATCAAATATAAATTATATCCAAAATTTTATGTTAAAGTCATAGTGTCATAGGAGGGTATCAACTTATTATTCTTTTCTCCTAAGGGGTCCCACATATTAATTATTAATATCATATAATATAAGTATAATGTATTGCAATTCTTTGCGGACAGGACTCGTGTTGTTCTTTTATTAGTCAACAATTGTGGAAACCATAGGGAAGTCTTCTTATAGCATATTTAGAACTTAGAACTCTGGTTTTGAATGAAATCAGCAAGTGCATAATAACATATGATAGTAATAACCAAGAACAAAGTTATACAACAGGTGGAAATAAATGAAATTGAAGTGATGTATGGACTGGGACTTTGTGGAATGACTTATGAAAAGTGGAATGTATGGGGGGGTTTGGTCCTGTTTAACAATCATAAAACCATAGTATGTGTCTGAAATAATCCTTATTGAGAATTCAACAATTATTTTAAGTTTCATGTAATCATTTGATATGCTCTTATAAAATCTAAATGGAATGAAGAAAGGGAAAGGGAAAAAAAGGTACATTCAAAACCATGTAGCCCACAACAAAAATGAAACTGAAAGTATACTTCATCAATATTTAAAGAAAAGAGTACCATAACATCTTAGTTGTGTATCATTATATAGGGATGATTTTAGAAGCTAAATTTCGCTTATGGGCTAATTTTCCATGGTTTTTCCAAAAACGAGATTCACTATTTTAAAAATGATTCTCCCTGATTCTATAGGATAAAATTATTTTACCTTAAAAATCGCCAAAATTTTATAAAAACTATATAAAATACTTAGAAATTTGAATATTTTTACAAAAATATCGCCAAAATTTTATAGTTGAGATATGAAGGATTAGTAAGATTCGCTAAGGTTTCTACATTTTAAAATAAATTTCCATCCTTAAAATCATCCCTGGTATCATATTTCATTACTGACCAACAATATCTACAGATAATGACTTACTGACAAAATTGATCCAGTTTTCCCCATCTCTACAAAAAGTTATGAAATAAAAAATAGGATAGAAAATATAAACAAAATGGCAACGATAATTAAGAAAAAAAAAAAATTGTACGAAAAGAAAATACTTACAAAATATACAATCACTAGTCAGGTTGGTTCAACATAGTGTTTCAAATGAAAACCATTTGTACTATAAGAGAACAATCTCTCATCCATGTCCTTCAACAGATATGAATTGGTGCCAAGGACAGAAGCGATCCTAAAAGGACATAGCCATAGTTTTTGGAACTTATTATGTCTTCCTCTTTCAGCATGGGAATAATCCCAAAGTAGCACTTTTTCATGAACTTTAAAATCAAGAGATTTGGCTTTTTTATTGAAATATTTCTTGACTCTCTGTTGTCTTCTTTTCAAATTTTCTAGGGTATAACCCCTTTTTTCCTCCAAGGCAAGTAGGTCATTAATTCTCTAAGAAATATCAGTAGAATTCAATTCTTCAGTTTTTTATTCCAAACTACGGAAGTAAGATCTAGTTCGATTGGCATAATATCCTCTTGACCATTCAATAAATGAAATGGGGTAAATCATCTACTAGCCTTAGTGGTGGTACAATCTGACTAGAGCGCATAAGTGAGAAGTGTGTGCCACTGGCGAGGTTTGTCTTTCTATTATTGTTTTCATAATTTTGACCAGATTCTTGTTAGTTGACTCAACTTGCCCATTTCCCTTAGGGTAATAGGATAATGAAGTGAAGTGTTTGACACCAAGTTTGATGAGAAATTGAGTTAGATTTGCAGAAATAAAAGTGGTTCAATTATATGAAATAACTTCCAAGGGAAGACCAAATATAGAGAAGATATTGGTTTCTAAAATGGAAATCACATGTTCATCTTGAGCATGTTTAAGAGGGACAAATTCATCCCTCTTTGTGAAGTAATCTGTAGTTGTCAATATAAAACTATGACCTGCAAAATATGGAGGATCAATAGGAACAATAAAATCTAGACCCCCCACTTGGAAAAGGGAAAATATGGACGGACAGGTTGTAAAGGCATCACAGAAATATGTACTTTACCAGCACTTTTGGCATTTGTCACATGCCCTTACAAATTGATAAGAATCTCGAAAAATGAATGGCTAGTAGTAACCAGTTCTAATGATTTTAAAAGTGGTGGATTTGGCAGAAAAGGGACCACTAATGTGAATAACATATGTTGTTGATCCGTGAATTTCTTTCAATATTTTTTGAGATACATCATTAACTATACACCATAGAAGCAATCCATCAGTAGATCTTATAAATAGAGAATCTCCCAGAATGTGATACTTAGAATCTTCAAGACAGAGTCTCCTTCATTGATGTTGATTCAAGTGATATGTACACCTTTGATATTGAAAGCAATTAATGATATATTTATACCAGGGGTGTTCAGTGAGAGTAATATTTTCATTTTCAATATAAAACAATGCTGAGACTGAATTGTATTCATCTTCAAAAATTTCACTTGGTTCAGGATGCTAAGATAAGTGAAGGGATAAGTCTCGTCCCTTGATGGTTTTATAAGTCATGATTTTTAAATCATGATTCTGGATTTTTGTGAGCCAATGTGCAAGCTTTCCTGATAGATAAGTCTGTTAAAGTAAAAATTTCACAGCAGACAAAGGGACTTTTACCTACGTATGCTTGCCTAGGATGAAATGGCGAAATTTTTCTATATATTTAACAAGAGAAAAAGCATGCTTGTCAATATAAGAATACTTTATTTCTTCATATGACAGTATTTGACTCATGTAAGCTACAATTTTTTCGTTATTCTAGTCATCATTTTGTAAGAGGATAGAAGAAATTGCTTCTTTTGTAGCGGTTGTATATATGACAAAGTCTTTTCAAAGTTTTTTTTCGCCAGAACTGGTGCATAACTGATTACTTTCTTAATCTTAATGAAAGCATTTTCGACATCATTTGTCCAGGAGAAACAATGATCTTTCTTAATTAAATTATGAATTGATTTAATAATGACAGAAAAATATGGAACAAACCTCCGGACAAAATTAATAGTGCCCATAAAATCTTGAATTTATTTCTTATGTGTTGGGGCACGAAGATTTAAGATGGTAGAAATCCTCTCAGGATCAATGCATATTTCTGAATAAAAAACAATATGACCGAGATGTTTACCTTGAGTGATGCCGAAAATGGATTTTGAAGGATTTAAAGAACCTCCATATTTCCTACAATGCATAAAGAATTTTTGAATATGACCAAAGTGATATGATAGGGTTTTGGAGTATAGTGTTAAATCATCAAGATAAACTTGAACAATTTTTTTGATGATATCATCAAAAGCTATTTTCATAACTATTTGAAAGGTGGCACATACATTAGATAAGACAAAAGGCATGTGTTCGTAAGCAAAGGTTCCCCAGTGAGTGGTGAGCGTGGTTTTATATTTATCAATCCTTTTAAATTTGATTTCATTATATACTGAAAACCTGTCAAGGACACCATCTCATATCCTGCAACTTGTTGTAATCTAATTTCCATGTTAGGAAGTGGAAAATTATATTCAACTCTTGCTCTATTTAATGTACGAAAATAAACACAAAGTCTAATCTGACCTCTTTTTTTTCTGAACAGGCACAAGATTTGAAACCCACTCAGAATACTTGATTGGAAAGATTATATGAGCCTTCAAGAGGTTTTATAATTCCTTTTGAATTACAACCTCAAGTGTTGGATTGATAGGTCTATGCTTTCTCCTAACTGGTTTTTCCCCTTCCCTGATGGGAATGGAATGTTGTATAATATTAGGATCGAAACCACATAGATCATCATATGACTAGGCAAAAACATCACAAAATTCATGGAACAAGTCCATACATTTATTTATTTATTTTTCAGAACATGGGGCACCTATCTTAATGATATTGGGAGGCTCAGGGGTTCCAATGTTCAAAGGGATGGTATCCCCAACTTTTCTTTTAGACTTCTAATTTTTATTAATTTCTTTTTTTCCCTACATCACTCGTGGAGAATGAACTCTCAAGAGGAGTCAAGCCTTTGGGAAATTTATCATTTTCAAGGGAAATGATTTCTTTAGAATTATATGGTTCATTCTATAAGAAGCCACAAATTCCTTCATCATCTGAAAAAATTTGCCATGATTTTTTGTTATAGGGGAGATGAGGCTAGTAAAGAGACAAATATGTACAATATGGCCTCTATGGTAAAATATATCTTGTGGGTGAAGCTGCAAAAACATCTAACTTGTCAGTCATGGAATTAAGTTCTCTTTTTATATGAGTGATGTTGAAAGACAATAGATTTGAGATTAAGGCCCACACAGCTTGAGTTTATCGCTTTAACAACTTGTTGTTGGGTTTATGAATTTGCCTGACTAAATTTACAACAATTTCTGAATCACCAAAAACCGTAAGATGACCGCAACCAAGGTTATAATCATTTTTTATGCCTAATAATAAGGCGTCAAAGTCATCAACAATATTTGTATAGGAAAACTCTAATATATAAGAGAAATTGTGATTTTTTCCTATAGGTGTGTACAAAATTATTCCAACTCCATTACCTTCATTTGAACATGAGCCATTGAAATGGATGTGCCACATACCATCATCATAATCGGTTGTTTGAATATGTAAGTCATATTCATCAGCAAATATTGAATATACACCCATGTTTGCTTCAATAAAATTCACATTAGGCCGTGGAACACTTCAATATAAGGTGAAATTCTTCCTTCCCTTAGTACAATTATATTATTTCCATTCTCAGGGATGAATAAATGTGAGAAATCTAATGAAATGTAACCACCAATGAAGGTTTTCCACTCTCTACCCAAAATGATTAAATAGTTACTTACAAGAATATCAATTACTTGTATATTTAGGGTGGTTCTTATTTTAGGGTGTGTGTAGAGTACTAGAGTTACATCTTTGATTTCACCTATGGTAGACTGTTGTTGATTATTATAGGAGAGAATACTTCTTGCATTTTTATTTGTACAGGAAAGGCCTAACTCTTCCATAATAATATTTGGCATAATGCTTGGACTAGATCCACCATCTATGAGGCAACAATGAGCTATTTTATCCGAATATTTAAAAAAACATAAAATGGAGGATATTTTACAGGTTTTTTAAAGTTATGTACACTTATTTTATTTACATTGTCATCTCCCTCAAGATATTCAGTCAAGTGGATATTGTAGAGATTTTACCTTCCATAAAAATTTTAAGATGTTGTTGTCATTTTGAGATGGAAACTATATACAAAAGAGAAGAATCTGCTTTAATATTAGCCAATTTATTAAGTATATTATATTTATAAGGAGGAAAAATATAATTTTTCCCTTGATTGTTCGGATTCTTGACACCCTACAAATCTGTTCCTTGGGATGATGTGTTTGGGGTAGAACTAGTGCGAGGAGAATCAATTTTATTCCAATTGGGGTAATATTTATTTATGATATTAGCTATTATACCATCGTCAGTTTGATCCCAATCTAGAACAAAAATATTAGTATTAGACCTCTTATCGATTATTATGTCTTTAGCATTCTTTTTAACTTCACAGGTGCTTTTGTCATGATTTTCTTCACAAACATTACACCAGGAATGAGATATGATAGCCTTTGTTTGAAAAGGATTATCATTTGGATTCCAAAAATCTTCTTGAGAAGAAGTTTCGGTGGGAGAAGAAGAGGAAGTGATTCATTTCCTTTCATAAGCAATCATTCTATTATTTATATCTTGCATAAGTTGCAAGACTGCAAACATATCAGTTTGTTTGACATAATATCCCTTAGGAAGATCAGTTCTTTCTAACTTCTCTTCGTACTCAAGACATGTTTGAAGAGAAAATCTGATATTATCTATATCCTTTTCTTCGAATCTATGGCGATAGGAAGAAGATAAAGCATTGTAATAATGCATGAAAACAACTTGTTTCTGGGGGTGGATCAATTCAGGAATTTGATTATACAACTTAGTGAAATGAAGATTCAATGATTTAATAGTTTCACTATTGTTATAAGTACTATTATTTTATTCCCTTATTTGATCTGCCAAACTTTTAGGTTGTCTGTATGTAGATTTAAACCAATAGACCAATTCTTCCCACGTAGAGAATATTTTTGGGCGTAAGTCAAAAAAAATATGAAGTTGCTTTCCCTTCAAGAGAGTTGAAAAGTAAGTGCATGCAAGTATCATTGTCATTTTCCCCTATATTGTGACACATGTTAGAAAAGGCCACTAAGTGTTTCTTTGTATTGATAGTGCCATTTCCCGAAAAAATAGGCAAATGATCCTAAAAAATTGAAAAGGGGTTGGGAGGCTAGTGTAAGATTTAAGGGAGAAGACACATGCCATGGGGTAGTGGTAGCATCTTCTTTGAATTGAAATAATCCATATTTTTTAATGACTTTTGTTGCATTGACTCTAGACTGAATTGGAATTTCATGGATAAATATACTCCCAATTACAGATGAAGTTGAGGGTTGTGAATAATAAGAACCCCTGGTGCCACTACCTCCACTAGAAGATGTCATATTTGAAGTGAAGGAAGCAATAGGTAGGGTAGATCCGGTTGAATCAAATAAGGTCCATCGAAGATAAGTTTGTTGGCTTCGTATGACAACCTTTCTTCTTCCTATTTTAGATATAGGAAGACTTTTCATGTGACAACCCTCTTATTCTTAAAGAGATACGAGATCTAGAGGACATATGCAAAAACCTTCAATGATGAAGATGAATTCTGGGTCACCTTTGTCGAGCTTCCCACTTATCTTGTACTCTAATATCTTCAGAAATGACTCCCGAAGAGTGTTGGAGTTCATCCCTAGTGTTAGTTGTCTCTAAAATGGTATTAAATAGAGTTAAAGAAATCTTAGTTTGATCTTCAAGACCATCACCAATATTGGGTTGTCTAGTAATAGGCACAATAATGGAATAAATAAATTAAAAATAAATAAGCATAATAAACAAAAGAAATTAATTACATAAATAAGGTACAACAACCAGAGAGATATGGAAATATCTCCCCAGTATGGTCGCCAAATAAATGTTGAGGAAAAGGTATGAAGAATCTCACTCCAACATTTTTTAATCTTACTAGGCTAAGGTAAGATAATTGGGATTGTCACTCGGGGTTTATAGCCTAAAAGTCAAAATTATCATTTGATCCATCAGAAGTAAGTACAAGGGATCAATGCAGCCTTTTTTTATGATAATTAACTGTGAAATAAATTAAAATAAAATGTATATATATGATGTTTTAGAAAAAGAAACAAATGAAATACCAAATCTGAAAAAAGGATCAGAAAAATACACAAGTGAGACAAAACCAACAAAATGATTTATTGATTGATTTCATTATGAGATACAATAATAATCCTCTTTTCAAACCCTTGCGAGGGTATGGACCAAATTAAAATCTAGAGGTATCTGATGGGAACCATACAAAAGACTCTGACAACAAGAGAAGAACGAGACTAAATATCTGGATCAACTTTTCCACAGAAGCATCATTTGCTAACTCTACAAAATACTCCCTATAAGTAATGACATTTAATCCATAAAAAGATCACAATACACAGATCGCCAAGAATAAATGATCAACTTTTCAATAATAAGTTGTTGAAGTATATGAATCAATCATTAAATATTGTTACCTTCAATATGACCATGTTGTCAACAAAAGGGTTAAGATTCCTAGAAAACTTAGAATGAATGAAAATGATAATCTCACAAGTATATAAGAGCAGACCTTATATCAAAAAATTATTTCCTTTCTCTCCTTCCTTTTTACCTTCTTGTAATGAGATTTTATCTTTTTCAAAATAAGTTGTGCTAGTTTCAACTTCCTTTTTAGTTAAGTCTTAATTGACTTAACACCAATTAGGGACAAATAATAATAGTAAAATAATAAATAATAAATAAGGGCATATTGAATAATAGCTAATAGGTGGGACCCTCTAATTCCTTTAAAATGTTTTAACGTTTTGATTCCCTCCTTTTCGCTCCACAATTTATCCAAATAATAAAATATGCCACCAATTAAAAACTCATACATCATGCATTTAAAGTTACCTTATGTCTCCCAAAATTATTCACATGTTTTCCAAGAATTAAAAAAAAAAAATCATATAATAAATAGATATATGAGGGTTGTTCAAAAATGTGATATCCTGCTATCCCAAAAATATAATTCAAACATAAATAAAACTCTTCATCCAACAGACATAAAATTCAAAAACTATATTTGTTGTGTGAGGCAGTCTGCCTCTTTTCACTACTTGTTTCTTTGTCTACTTGTTTCTTTCAACAAGAGGATGGTTTGACCCTTGGGGTTGAATTTCACTAAAAAGTGGATATTGTGCATCATTATGTTGGGCATGTGAAGTGATCGATTTTGAAGGCTCTTTAGAGGAGTTAGAGTGAGAAGACACTCTTTTGCCTTTATCTATCGAGAGCTCGGGGATGAAATTATTCAATATTTTATTGTCATGCTAAGACTGAACAAGGGAAATAACATGGTCAACATGTTGGGAATGTTGGTTCAATGGGAGTGGTGGAGGAAGTGGTAATGAAACAATGGGCTAACCATTGTGATAAGCTACCAGTTGGTGAACAATTTCTTGCCACCCATCATTGATGGGGACTTTTGGATTGAGAGAGACATGAGCAGTACATGAACACTTGAAAAAATATGATGAGGTTGGAAAGGGGGTCTCTCAGGTATAGGATGAGGTTAGAACACTCCTTGACTGACTAGGTTGAAGAACCCAACTTGAAACAATTGATTTAATTCTTGCAGATCAACATCAAAATGAATAGAAAATATGGGTCTCATATGGCCTCTTTCCAAGAAATTATGTATGCCCCTATTTCCTTCTCTTCCATGGCTACCTCTGCTGAAAAAGATCATATCTAAATCAAATTTAAATCAAAATATGAATTAAAATGACTAATCAATCATCATATACTTTTCCTAAAAATAAAACTAAAATATTGGCTCTTTTCATTCACACACTATAGTAAATGCAATCCACTTATCACTTTCCATATAACAACCATAACATCAATATGATAGAACACATAGATACAATGATATAAGGGATATGATGGGAATTGTAATGAATTCAAAATGAATTTATGACAGGGAAAATTATGAATATTGTTCAAACACAAAAATAATTTTCAATCCCAAAATATATCTTCTATACTCATATAATCATCCTTTGACTGCAAATTATATCAATTATGTTTATGATCCTCATTGAAATTTTGTCCTTTAAAATCCCTTGAACCATCAAACCTCTTATAATTATAGAACATGGGAATAAACGAAATGAGGGAATGATGAGGGGATTGTAATTAGCGTAAAATTAAAACAATGAATGGGAAATACAAATGATCAATGCTATTTTATTATTCATTCAATATCAATCATCATAATCTATCCCAGGTCAAAATCTTTTCTTCCATAATTTTTGGACAACAATTAATCGAGACAAATTAGCAAAGTCCCAAAAAAATATTCACATCACAATGTCCAAGCTTCCAATCAATAGTTAGTCGAACGCTTCCCTACCAAATTTATTATCAAACATCAAGAAAAAAAGAACATTTATATTTTTTTAACAATTTATATCATTTTTATGTATCAACTTGCAGGAGATCAAGCCCAGTAATTATTAAAGAATGACTATAAAATATGCCAACCAAACAATCTCATTAACATGTTGTTATTATGTTGGGATTTGTAGAGTGAATTTGCAAAGGTCAATGTTGACAACAAGTTGTGGCATAACATCTAAGTCAAACGAGTTTGTATGTTTTTGTAACAACATCAAAACTTTCCCATAAACTCTAGAATGGACACCGAACTAATATGTTAACCAAACAATCCCCATAACATGCTGCTGAGAACACATGAGAATGAACTTGCAGAGATTAATAATGACAAGCAGATGATGGTATGGCAGCCGAGTCGAATGGAATTATATGGGTTTTGTAATAATACCAAAATTCCTCCTTTAAAAATTCAAAGAAAGGAGAGAAAGGAACCCTCGTTATGAACCAAGAACCAATCTAATAAAGATTTTGAACCCATGTACAGCTGGGAGCAAGTTAAAATGAGGGCAGACAAATTATTCAAGGGTTTATAAAAACTTTTCAAGTCGAGATGGGAGGTCGATATTGTAATCCCTTTTAAACATGAACACGACTATAATAGAGGGAAATGTAAGCCACAATCAACATAAACCAAGCCCAAATATAACCCACATTTATTTATTATTGTTGGGTTTCAAATAAAATGAATTGCCACAACACTTATCAAAACCCATTGTTTTCCAAGAGAAAAATGATACAACAACAACAACAAAACATGAGTATGTCTACACCATCCATTTCATATGCCCATATTTTGTTACTAAACAAAACTCAGAATGAATCTAAAAACAAATCCATATTGCATGATATCCACCAGAATCATAATGAACCCAAATGGATGGCAGCAAACAGTGGACAATATCTCAGTTTGAATTCCATTTTTTATCCCAAATGAAAATGCACAAAACCTAGGTTAGGATCCTTCCTCACATTTAAAAACCCTTTTCATTTTATTCCATACGAGCTCAAGAGACCCATAAAAAAATCATTTGTATGCCTACATTTAACAGAGAAGCATATAAACGGAAAGAAGCACGATAATGGATTGGACCTCTTACTTGAAATCTTAGAGGACCCAGCGGTTGTCCCTGAGGACATCACCAGATTACAGGTTAGTGCATTCAAAAACCCTTTCCGGGAAATTGCATGGATTTTCACGAGAATAACAGGACAAGAAACTACAGCTAACATCTCTCAGATGATGAGAATATAAAATTTAAAGACTGGGAAACCCTACGAGCTGAAGAACCCTACGCGCCGAAGAACCAGGCCCTGCTTCCAGCTGATGACCGCTCTGACAGTCAGAGCACTGCGGCCCGCACGACAGCCTTGTTGATACGCGCGTCACCAGAACTTTGCTCCACTCACAATGAGCACGGGTGAGGGGGGGAAACCCCCCTCGTACAGCGATATAGCCGCTAACGACAGAACTGGCTCCCGGGCCAAGAGGCCCGCTTTCGAACCACCGGTACATCTGAGGGAGGAGCTATTCTCTCAGGAACAAAGTCTAGGCAAAGAGATGGACCTCGACCCCAGCTCATCTCACTCGCAAACTTCCAAAAAATGGCTGCCAGGTAAGTGCATCCCACAACTGGAAAAACCTCCTCTTTATCATATCAAATCAAC
>JASDQU010105758.1:115077-131967 GCA_032191745.1 Picea mariana | reverse complement strand
ACTCTGTTCTTAAGACTCTCATATGACTCTACTAGCCCGATATTTATGCTGGTTTCCGTTAAATCGGCAGCATTTTGGGTGGTCTTAGATACTTACTGTCTATACTCTGTAAGAATTTTGATTTTATAATATAGCAGGTTCTACTTTTTATTTAAAAAAAAAAAAACAGAGAAGCATATAAACACAACATGCAAAAAAAAGAGCCAATATATCAATTTTATCAGAGAATAGCTAAAGACTAATGCTGGAAGAGTAAAAAAAAACTTCATACCTGTTAATATTTTCTTAAAAAAACCATGAAAGGAGCAGCCCCAAATCTCAACAAACCACCGCAAAATCCGAAACCATAGTTTACAAAAACGATGAGCTTTCGAAGAAATGACAATACAAAAGGTGGTATACCATCAAAAGGTAATTAGAGAAACTCATTTAATCTACATAGCTTCATCCATCAACCAACATTAAATGAAACAAATAAAATATTACATGGTTGAGCACACTCAGTGCCAACTCAACTACAATTTCATATCATATATCAACCAATACTTTGATATAAATTCCATACACATTATTGGATAGGATCATCATTATTTTTTAAAGAAGTCCAATTAAATTAAAAAAACAAGTAACCTGAAGTATGATCTATTAAAATTACATTGTAATCTTGAGTCCATTCATACTTGTGCACGATGAATTTAGCATAACTTTGGAAACCTTTATACGATATCATTGATGGTATATGATGAATAAAACTTGACCAACCCCTTTTCATTTTTAAAAACAACTTATTGCATTCATATCATATCATTATATTTATATGTAGCATATTTTTCTTGGAGGTCCTTTTAGTTTGATGAATATCACATCATTTAGAATGAATTACATGGATAAAATATCGCCAATCACCATTATGGAGCTACTCATTCATGTGAGAAAAAAAAATATCAATTAGATCCAAAAATTTATGTGAAAGTCATAGTGTCATAGGAGGGATTCAACTTATTATGCTTTTCTCCTAAAGGGTCTCACCTCTTAATTATTAATATCATATAATATCAGCATAATGTATTGCAATTCTTTGCAAACAGGACTCTCGTTGCACTTTTATGCATCAACAAAGTGACCTATGGGTTACTAGTTGTCTAGGTGGTATTTTTCTTGCAAAATACAACAACTCAACTCAGTATCTCCCCTACCATAAGTTTCAAAGAAAAATATTATAAATACCTGCATGTCGCAATTCTTCCCAAGTCTATTACTCACGAGTTACATATTTGTGATAACACAACACAAATTTAGTCTCTTAGTGATACTCGATCAACCGTGAGTTCATGAAGAAAATTAAACAGTTCCATGCAAACATGAGATCATTCAAATGTATTCGAATAAATAACAGTTATCCTTGACCTCTGCAATCATCAATTTTTCATTACAATGGATCTATGGGAGATCTTCATTAATTCCATTTATTTTTTGTACCATCTCTTGTAATAAAAAAGAAAACCATACCAACGACGTGAAAGGACATTGCAATGTTTTATCAGGAGATTAAAATGACCATGGATTGGCATGCGGTGGTCTGTAATTAGTGGGTCGTCCATTCAGACTATTTGAAACTCTAAGGAAAACATGTGTGTAAATAGTCGACCCGAAGAGAATGATGGACGATGTTCTTTATCCTGCATGGGGTTTGACCAGGGGTCTACGTGGAAAATTTTAGTAATCTAGAAACATAGGGATGTGTGTGGGTAGATGGTTCTAAGATGGATGGTATTGATGAATTCAAGGATCCTAGGAAAGACCGAATGGAAGTTTCATAATTTTCATCATAAGATGTCTAATGGGTGTTCTATATGCACTAAATCCCTCAATTAAATTATCAACCTGGGGTAAGTAAACTTATAGTTGTAGAACTATATGTGCCAAGGAAGAAAAGATAGAGGTAGTATAGTCTAACTAAGGAAATGTTCTATCGAAGGGATAATACACTTAAGCAAAGACTATCAATGAGCAAACCCTATCAAGGAACTTAAACTATTTACACTAAGTAACTTTTGAACAATGGATCGATGGATTGTCCTAAAGAAGAAAATGAAAACCCTAAAATGAACAAGTTAACTTAATCAATATAATGAACAAAACTAATCCATCTATCTAATCTATTCAACTTAATGAACAATAGCAACAATAAACTATTCTAATCAATCTATTTCAAATTAATGAGAAGCAACAAGTAAACAAGCAAATGAGCAAGCAACTACCCTATTAAAACTTATGCAGCAAGTAAACTAATCAATACTACTCAACAGGTAACTAATCAAACTATTAAGCAAGTGAACTCTATTCTTAAGATAAAACTCGTAATTACTTCTGATCTACAAAGGAAAATATTAACCTACTGAATTAAAAACATCATGACAAAATTCAAATATTAACCAACAATTACTCTTAATCTACAATAACAAGAAACTTCAAATATAATGATGATGATTATGTCTTTGGTGTCTTATGATATCACGATGACATCTAACAATTAGTGATAGCTCAAGAGGAATAATTTCAATATTAACCTATATGGAGAAATGAAAGGTATGAATCAAGCAATCTAACGAGAGCTTAGCCATCATAGAAGAAATATCAACTATCCTGAAAATCCATGTGATCTCTCAATTTGTGCATTAATCATCAATGATAAGAAAACACTATTCTACTTAATTCAAATGCACTCTTATGCTAATGTAAGCAAATGCATACCATTAGAGACTTATAACTAAAAACTTAACTCAAACTCACACTTTGAATTAAAATTTCAATCTAGATCTAGAATGGAAATTTCGTAACATAAACTAAACTAATCTTATTATTGACAATTCAAATTGCAAATTAAAAATGCTTATAAAATCATAGTTTAAATTCTACTTTCACTTCAACATTCTACAATGAAATTGATAAGAAAACTAGATAAGAAAACTAAGAATCAAAATCAAAGCTAGAAATTATTCATCCATCGAAACCTTGCCAAAGAAACTATGTACCATGTATTAACTCGATACTTTGTTTTAACTCAATACTTTGTTTTAACTTTTCTATTTCAACCTACAGAAATTCAAACTAGCATTTAATCACACAACAAGGTTAGTAGCTAATCTAGCAAGCAATTTTGCTAATAATTTAAAAATACACGACATATTAACAACTATCCTTTACAAGCAACCTGCAAAAAGGAAATTGAAACAATTAAATTATGAACAACAAATACACATGTAAAATGATAAAAACACATATAACAAGAAAATGAAGGAAATGGCAATTGCACAACTCAAATACACAAGCTAACTATCTAATTATTCACCTAGACCACTGGTGAGCCCCCCAATAGGTCATGGCTACTTCTCAACAGCGAATCATGAGTTGAATCAACACACTTATGGCATTTAAATTAAAAACACAGTTTTGCACAAGTCTGTGGAAATGTCTTGAATTACACAGCAAAAATGATTCTAGCAATTTCTGACAAGTATTAACAATCCTTCCTCATTTGTATAACCACTATTGTGGTATTTATATAGTTACAATTCGAGAGGTCGACCACTGGAAGGGTCGACCTCCTCTAAAAACAAAAAATTCCATTAAATACGTTCTAACTTCCTGTGGCTTCTAGAAACTAAATGAGCCACTCAACACTCAGCATAACAGCTTAATCCCAGATGTCAATAGCTTATTAGTTGGAGGCCACGAGGGTGAACAAAACCCATGTCGTTGATTCACCTAGCACGGGTTGTCGATATAACAACCGCCAACTTGCCCACGTTTTTAGTGTTGGATGCAGTGCTAGATGCAATTTCGGATGGAGTATCGGATGCAGTGTCGAATGGGGTATCGGATGAGCTACTGGATGGAAAAACACCATGCAATTTTTCCCTGTGACACACAGATCGTGAATTAGTTCCTTGTAATCATTAAATCAAGTTGAACTAAACTAAAAATCATCACAAAACATCAATTACACATACCTGACATAAGATATGATGATTTTCTATGAAATCCTCCAAAAATTCTTCAAAATGGTTATTAATACATATATAATATTGGTCAAAAAGAATTCAATCAGCATCATTAAACAATCAAATCACAAGCCCAACATTATCATATTAGGCATCGGCTAGAAGCAAGATGTGAGTCTGAAGATAGATTTAGTCTTCTTTATTGAACGATGTCAATTTCTACTCAGTGTTTGGCATTTTCTCATGGTCTGTGTGTTTCCCTGTGTTCACTCTCAGGTTCTGATTTCCATTGTTACTGAGGCATCAACATTTATCTATTCAACTCAACTATAAGTGTTTTATTTATCAGCATCAGAAAATTTACGAGAAAGAAATGCCTACCCCCTTGCATAGTTGGTATCCTAAATGGTTGATGCTTGATGTTGACCGGCGTCAGCGTTCTCAAGATTGTGCCTCACTTTTGACACATGGATTGAACTCGCCGACGCCCTTTGTTAATTGGTGTTGACATTCCCAAGAATGTTATGCACCTTTTGGACATGCGTATTGTTTCTGCCAATGCCCAATATTGATAGGCGTCAGTGCTTCAAAACAGTGCCCATCAGGTGTCGGAGGTTTTTTTGTCCTATAGTAGTTGATTTGATTCTCTTTCCTAAGAAAACCACCAAGTGTTTATCTTTTTATGATCTCATTTGAAAGACATGCGACTTTGGTTTTCTTTGGAATTCTCTTGATTCGTAGGTGCAATTCAAACTTTGTAAATCAATGAGAAAATTGGAAAAATAGTAGAAATGTGACTCATGTTGAATCAAAGGAAACAAAAATGAGAATGAAAAAAAAAATAAGAATGTGGTACCCAAAAATTTTAGAATTTTAAGGGTGTTGTTGAGTGCTCAACAAATCGAGATTCACTAGTAGAAGACAGACTCTATGTTTCTCTCTTAATTTTTCTGACAGAATTCTTGGCAAACGGTTGCCAGCTAGAGGCAATAACCCATGGATGACTCACAAATAGGTATACACATTTCCCAAGGACGTTCTTGTTGATTGATCATGGGGATTCACCCGAATACATTCCCCTTTCCAAATAACCAATGACTCCTACATTTCCGTCGACAGTTGAATCAGAACTCCAAACTGTAGAGAATACATGATGTTTTTACTTTTCTTCTGAAATTCAAAACCTTTACCATGGTATTTATCTACTTCCAATGAGCATCCATAAGCCCTGACAAAGTCACCCCGATATCACAGACCTTTCTCCACTGCCAACGAGAATCCATATCCCCAGCGGCGATATCTGCATACCCTCCTATTCATACATTCCAACTTCTTATTTTGTGTTCTTATTTGTTGCATATGTGTTTGGAATGAACCAGGGAGGAGGATATCTATTTCTTAGTGAACGATCAAAACCATATACCTTTTATTCTTTGGATTTTCTAAATAATATAAGGACTAACTTTTCTTTGTTTGGGGTATCAGCCATAATCTCCTCCGTTCCACTTCCCTTGGTATTTCTAGACCATGAGGTAGTTGACCTATTTTCTCCTTAAGTGATGTGCATACATAAACGTGAATTACCCATGCGTTGAAGCCTCTAACCAAAACCCTGCTCCTGATT
The DNA here is from genome assembly GCA_032191745.1 of Picea mariana. Lineage (NCBI taxonomy): Eukaryota > Viridiplantae > Streptophyta > Pinopsida > Pinales > Pinaceae > Picea > Picea mariana. Next base: position 126,339 of record JASDQU010105758.1, on the reverse strand, counting down.
GTTTTATGAAATTTAAAAATGAGAGATAAAAATCTATCTTCAACAAATCTCACCATCATTTTGACAAACAACACACCTGAAATCATGCTATCATCAGAACAATAAAAATCAAAAAATCAAAAAATCAAAAAAGAAATTAGATCACACAAAACCAAGAAAATCAAAAGAAAAGAAAATTGAAAACACCAAACTTGTCACTCAAAGAAAAATTAGAAAGCAATAAAGGTAAACTATAATACCAAAAACTATCTTGGAGACAACTTATCAAAATAAACTCTTTAGGGCTTGGTCGTTGATCGGAAGAGATTCGATCTCACCCCTAAGGTTTTGGAGATGGTAAGTTCCTACCCCAATTTTCTTAGTGACTTGAAAAGGTCTGAGCCACAAACTTTGGAATTTTGAATGTTTCCCCTTCAGCTCATTGATTTTATCCCATTTAAGAACCAAGTCCCCTACTTCAAATTTTTTATCACTAGACTTGTGTTTATCAAACCATTTTTTGATCATTTGTTGATGGGATGCAAACTTCTTTCTAGCTTGTTCTAATTCTTCCTCAACCATGAGGAGGGTATCAATTCTATGTTGCATACTAGATGAGGGTTGTCCTCTTGAGGATTGGGAAAGTTTCAAGGATGGAAGATATAGGTTACTTGGAAATATAACTTCTTGTTAGTACACCATAAAGTAAGGGGAATTCCCTAGGGCTTCTTTGGGGGTTACCCTATCATCCCATAGAGCATTATGTAAAGCATTATGCCAATTTCGGTGATTCTCTACGACCGTCTTCTTAAGAATTCTTATTAAGTTTTTATTGGTAGACTCGGAAACACCATTTCCCTGTGGATAGTATTTGGAAGAATACTTCAATATAATCCTTGTATCTAATGCAAATTCAGTCAAGAGAGTAGAAGAAAAATATGCAACGTTATCAAATACCAAGACTGAAGGAACCCCAAATATTTTCATGGTGTGTTGTTCAAGAAATTGTATTACCACCTTCTTGTTAACATGGGAAAGGGGAATGGATTCTGACCATCGTGTGAAATAATCAGTAGTGGTCAGTATATACATATGTTATTTGAATGAGTTTGGTTTTATCTCTCCTATTATGTGTATTCCCCATTGTTCAAATGGCCTGGAAATTGACACTGCTTGTAGTGGAATGGCCTCTTTTATTTCCTTCCCGATGCTCATCTAGAAAACTTTGCATCTCTAAACAAAGTTGGCCAATAATATCTAGCCCTAAAAATCTTATGGGATGTAGTCTCCCCTGCGAAATGGCCCCCTATAGGACTGTTGTGGAGTTCCTTCAGCACCCATTCAACATCTTCCTTTTCGAGACATATTAGAAGGACACGATCATAATTTAAGCAGAAATGTACTAAGTTAATAAGATGGTATCAGTAAGAGTTTATTTTAAGTTTTCTTCTCTCTCTCGGTTTCAGGTATTTAGGGCAGGTACCATGATGGAGAAAATAAGAGAGGCCAACATACCAAGAGTCTTGTGTGGGTGGGATGTACAACACTTCACCACACCATAAAGTCGATTCGTTGACCCAACCCGAATTCTTGTTTTCTATCAGATCTTGAGATTCTGCAGCTAGTTTGCATAGTCCCTTACCCTAACAATTCTTATCGGTTTAATTTAAAGATCAAATTATTGGATCGCATCCATCTAGTTTCCCCTTATTTCTCCCATCTCTCGTTGTGTTAATAGTGACCTAACGGCTGGATGAAGCATTATGAACTTGATATGATTTTTGAGGATGTAATGCCTAAATTGTTTTACTACATTGTAAACAGCATAGGATTGTTTGTAAATAGATGGGTTATTAATCGCTAGTCCTTGTAATTTAGTTCTGATGAAGGAGATAGTTTCCTCGTTGTTTTTTTCATCCTTTTGAGTAAGTACTATGGTCAATGATTGATATGAAGAAAAAGTATAGAGATAAAATTCTATGCTAAAATTGGGATTGTGTAGTACAGGGGCTTGTGATATGGCAGTCTTAATGTTTTTGAAAGATTCCTTTCCCTCATCAATACATTTAAACTCAACATCCTTACGTATCATCCTCTACATGGGTTTAACTATCTCTGTGAAATCCAAAGTGAACTTCCTTACAAAAGTAATCCTTCCGAACAAGGATTGCATAGATTTTTTGTTATGAGGGTGTGGTAGTTCTGAAATTGTTTTTATGCATTCAAGATCGATATGGATACCATCCCTTGAAATGATGTGAACTAATACTTTTCCTTCCTCTATGCCAAATAAAGTATTTTTGGGTTCAAGGATATCCCATACTTTTGGCACCTTTCAAATATTTGGGTGAGATGGGAGATATGATTAGCCCTATCCTTGGAATAAATAGTGACGTTGTCTAGGTACACCACTACACATTTGTTAAGTAATCCCCGAAATTCCACATCCATGGATCTTTGGAAGGTGGATCCCATGTTGATTATCCCAAATGGCATGCATTTGTAAGAAAATGTTCCCCATTTAGTTCAGAAGTTTGTTTTCAATCTGTCATATTCTAATACTAACATCTGGCTATATCTTGAGAAACCATCTAGAAGTGAGAATATTTGCACTCCCGATATGATCTATAGAAGTCGTTCCATGGAAGGGACAAGATAATTATCTTTTGTTGAGGATCTATTCATATTTATGAACTCTACACATAAGTGAATTTCCCTGTATTTGTTCTTGACAGATACTAGGTTGGCCACCCATGCAGAGTGCCTAACTTGGAATATTATATTGGCATCCAACAGTTTCTTTAGATCCTTCTGCATCAATGGCTCGAGGGATGGGTGAAATTTCTGTAGCTTTTACTGGAAAGGCTTGACCTCAGGTCTTAATGGTATAATGTGTTGAATAATCCTAGTGTCGTATGTTTTCAAATCCTGATATGACCATGCAAACACATCCTGGTATTCCTTGAACAACTTTAGGTATGCCTACTTCACCTTAGGTGATATTGATCTCTCGAGATTGATGTTTCAGGGGTTTTCAGAATTCCCTATATTTATGACTTCATAGAATGGACATCAGCTACTAGTTTTGGTGTTTTTGGTTTCTTAAATTTCTCTTGTAAATCGAACAGGTTCTCAAGACTGACTACTCCTCAAGGCATGGTGTGGAGTCTAGGCTAGGTTGGGTTACTACTTTATGTTGGGTTAGGGTTTTGGTTTTCCTTTCCTACATTCATTTCTTGAAAACCATCATTGTCAATGTCCATATCCCTAAACATTTCTTCATTAATTAGAAAGGATATGATATGGTCATCTCCCTCAAATACGCTTGTGTTAGCAATGTTTTCTGGGACCGAAAGTTTGTATAAAAATTCTATAGCAAACCCCGAGGATTCATAATCCTCTAAGGGGGGCAACCTTGAATATGTTGTGGCCAAATAATTGGCTAGTGTGTTTTTGGATCGAGGTATGGTTGTGATATTGAATGCTAGGAAATACTCTATCATCCTGTGAACTTCCTGTTGATAATTCCTCAAATGGGGGGAATTGCAGTGGATAGTATTTTTTACCTGTCTAATGATGATTTATGAATCCCCCAAGACAACTAGTTCCTTGATGTTTATATCAATATATTTCTTGAGACCTTGGACCAACACCTCATATTTGGGAGTGTTGTTTGTGCACTCAAATTCCATCCTACATGGAAGAAAACTGTGTTTTCCTACTGGGTCAATGAAAGTGCATCCAACACCAACCCCTTCTTGAGATTTTGATCCATCGAAGTACAAATTCCATATTTCAGACACAATTTTTGGAACTCTCTTGTCCCATTCCACCTTGGGAGATGTCATTTTAGTGTTATCAGTTGGAGCATGGGTTTTATGTTTGAACTTATTACATTGCTCAATTATTTTAGGACTATCATGAAGTGATAATTCTAACCTCTGGAAAACTAATACTTCAGAGAAATAGGGAATTAAATTACCGAAATCGGACTCACATAAGTAATTTCCTAGGAATAGGAACTCAATAGAGGAAGGTTCATTGGGGGCTTCCAAGTCTGTGACATTATGCTTCAAATATTTTTCTTGGTTTATCCTGATCATGTTGGGGTTTCCATTCAATGGTAACCATAAGTGGGACCAATCTGTACCAAATATCCATGTAATTTTTTAGACATGTCCCTATATAACAACATTCCATAGGCCTCTGGAATTTCTACAATTATGATATATATGACCTGATGAAACTTTGGGTTAGAGACAATCCTAATCATGACATCCTTTAACTCTTCAATAACTTTCACTTCAGTTCCATCTAGTTGAATTATATGACTTTAAATTTTGGTATGGGCAGCATTTAATTTATTGCATATCGAGAGAGGAATATCGTTCGAGGAAGAACAATAGTCAACCAAACAATTGTGCAAGTTCCTATTATAAATTTTAAAGGTCGGTAGAAAAGGTGGAACAGATGACCTAGGATTCTTATCAGATGTCATTGTATTCATGTTAGTCTTTCGAATCTCCTCATGGTTTCATGTCCCCAAGCTTGAATATGGGCTTGGATTTGTCATGAGGTTGTGGTCCTCATCCAAGGCTTGCAATAGTAAGTCTTTCTATTTAGGAATTCTACAAAATTCCATCACTGAAATATTAGCTTTGAATTTCTTCAAGTCTTGTACCACATTATACTCTATCTCGGTTGTTTTGTGAGATGAAACTTCAGGCTAGAACTCAATGGTGGGGTAGGTTGAGCTGAAGAGGCATATTTTGGGGTTCTCTTGGGATCTTGTGTAATGGTAGGTTGGTTTTGCAATATGGGTGTCTTGATCCTAGTTTTGGCTCCCATAATTGTGAGGTATTCTTCGTCTTTCATAGGAACTTCAAAAGATGATGTGTGTCTGAAATCCCACAGGACCATGGTTTTTTTCTCGGGTGGTTCACCCTCCTCATTTTTTGCAGTATTTGAGGCATTATCATTGGTTTTTTTGGTTAGAGAACAACCATCCAAGAACTTGTTTTCCAATAGATTCATGGAATGTACCCATTGATATAAATCCTCTTCTCAATGATTTTCTTGATGATGGTTATAGTATGAATTTGAGGCCACCTCTCCCAAGCCAATGTTCAAGTTAGCACGAGGAGGTTATAAGGATTTAAAAGGTGGATTCCTTCTAAATAAGGGTTTGTAAGGTCTAGGGTTTGATGTTCCTTCCCCTACATTTCTCTTCATCTCTAAAATTTCATTGGAAAACTTCTTAGCCATCCTTTGTAATCTCTCCATATGAGTGTTGTCCTTTTCAATATTTTGTTCAGATTATTTGTCGAGAGGTCATGTCAAGAAAAGTCCTAGCCTAGGTTTGTGTGATGTTTCTTTCTTTGAAATATATATCTGACTTTATTTACACCCTTTCATTTGAAATTCAATAATTTTGGCCTCCTCAAATTTTTCAGCCAAGGTGGGTTTAGACGCCCTTTTAATGAACATGGAGATAGATCCCATAATGCAATAGCATACACCTGAATTTGTAATTCTTGAGCGAGATTGGCATCAGTTTGAAACTTGTTGAGGACAGTCCTAAAAAATTGGTTGAATTCCTTGAATTTCTCCTTGGGGCCCACAGTGGAGGTGAAATGTTGATCCATGAGGGCCTCGATAGTTTTTTATTTGGAAAATTTATCCAGGAAATATTTCTGAAATTTATCCCAACTATTCATGGATCTGACCAGGAGGTTGAAATACCATGTTGAAGTTGAGTTCTTAAAGGTATAATGGAATATTCTACACACTACATCTTCATGTTGGAAATTCATTAATCGTATCACTAATATAAATTTCTTGATATGGTCCTCGGGGAGGTCGGAGGTTTCAGGATAAGATTTTGGAAGAAGTTTTTCTAGGTGCCTAGGAAAATGATGTAATCTCCCTAGTAAGTCTAGGGCATACTTGGCCAACCATGGTTGATTGTTTGAAGGTTGGTTGTTACCCACTGGTTGTTTGTCACCCTCTAGGACTCCTTCATTGTTATCTTCCATATTGTCTGACTCATTATCAAAAGTTTCTAAATTAGAACTTTCTTCCTCAGACTTTGAATCGCTTGTGCTAGAATAGGCACTTGTGGGTGGCATTACGAGAGGGGTTTCGAGAATCAAACTAAGAGGTTGATCAATTTCAGTAAGGGATAAATCCACCAGATCTTCAACCGTATGAAAAAATGTATGGTTTGGGGTATCAACAATTGGTCTTGTGGTTTTCCTCCTGTAGGGAAGAAAAGGAGCTAACTACAATGCTTCTATTTATCGAGTGTAAGCCCTAATAATCCTTCTAAACACGTTTATTTCGTCTTGATGGATTGCATAAGGTATTTTGGGGTGAATTTATGAGTGTTCTTCAGCGTGCGATGAATAACTCATGGTCAGGGTACTTTCAATATTAGGGTTGTCCTGAGAAGGACTGGCCATGCATGTGTGCTATTTTTAATCTATAGGCTATCTGAGATGAGTTTTTGTTTAGAGAACTGCTTTGACTAGCCATGCATTCATCAGGCCCTCCTTCTAGCACCAATTCCCTTTAACTCAATAGTAGGAATCACTCCTAGAGATGAGGCCCAATTAGACTCTTCCCTGTTTTGGGTAACATGATTCTTCAGACTGATGGTCTCGCAAGTTTCAATAGGATTTTACTATGTTATCGAATAGACTTTTTTTTTGTTTCTTTATAGCTTCATTTATTAAAAGTTCGATGAATGAATTCTAAAGAAGGTTGTGTTGGAAGCCAAATCACATTTTTCCATTGTCTTGTAAGCTGCCTACACTAATGTTTTACAAACATCGATTTTTCGTCGCAATTTTCAAATGAACGACACTTTTTTTTTTTGTGCCTTTGCACACTTATTTTCGTTTTGTTTTCACGACTGTAAGCGTGAAAACATTGGTCTTTCGAAGTCTCATTAGAATCACTATGTGAACTATCGTTATCTTTCTCGTCAGTATGCCTATTGCGTTTACATTTCGTTTATCGCTATGCAGTTTGCAAAATCCCTTTCGATCTATACTCATTGGACATTCTTGGGTTGATTTTATGACTTTGTCTCGCTAAGTTTGTAATGCATTGGCATATGGATTTATGTGTTTTGATCTATTTGATCACTGGTTTCATGAAAATATGTCGATGTTATGATTAAACCCTTGATATATTTCATTTGGTATCACACCTAGTTTCAAACATATTCGCACTATTGATATCAGTTGATACATTGGCGCATGGTTAAATATTTGATTTTGGTTTCAAATTGAATAATTGATGGTTTAAAACTTTGGCACAACGTTGATTGCACATTGGTTTATACAATTACCATTTGATTCATTGGTCGGCCGAGTGACATGACTGTTGAGTTATGTTATAATGGGTAGAATAGCTATAAGCCGGCGGTTGTACTTTGGCAATAACTATTTTGCATGGCAGAGATAAACTACACCACCTTCGAATGACGGCATTTATGCCTATCCCTTATTCACCGCTTACCTCTATTAGCTCGGATAGCCCCGCATGCATTTTACTCCTGTGTGCGCTATGACCCAAACCCTCAGCTTATCATGTGCTCGGCTCCATGGCACCAGTCGTGTGAATCGAGCCAAATGGTAGCCAAGCCTTGTTAATGTTCGACAATTCCCGAAAAGACTTGGAGGCTAACGGTTGGCTCACCTTCGTGCAAAGATTTGAGGGTTTTAACTTATTTGTGGCACAGCAATTTGTTATGACTTTCGATGGATGTAGAGCCAAGGTGGGTGACATCTAGTTGGAAATCGATGAGGGATTTATCAGTTCAGCTACAGGGTTACCTGCCACAGGTCAGCGTTGGTTCAAAAATTTGAAAGTGGAAGAGGTTCCATGGCCGTTGCTATTTCTATCGCGCAAAGTCACCTCTTGTGATAGAGTTATGCCCCTATCTATGCTTAAACCATGATGGCACGACCTTTTGATGCTAGTCAAGCAATTCGTGACCTGTGAAGGTCGATACGGACTCGTTTTTCTCTACCACCTGCGGTTGCTAATGAATTTTATAGGGTATCCGTTGAATATGCCTTTCTACTTTCAACGCATCTTATATAAAATGTTTAAAAAGGAGAAGGCTCACAGTAGCCTGTTCCACCATGGGCTTATTAAACTTATCACTGTTTATCACTTGAGTTTACATGGTGATAGCTGGAGATATTTCGTCGCTCGAAATGGTTTCGATGACACATACCCTATACAGGTTGACAAGCCTGTGGTGAATGAAACCAAGGCTGGACCACCCGTGCCCTTCCATATCCTATTGCTCGCTCCTAAGCTTTCGGTCGACCCTCCTATTGACTTACTAGACGTTGGAACTAAGAAAGCCGAGACTATTAAAAATCCTGTAATCAAAAATCCCAAGGCAAACCCTACTGCTAATGCCAAGGGTAAAAAGAATGCTCGGCTTATTTCAAGGATGGATAGAAACAAACCCAAACCCTCTGCTGAGTCAAAGCCTATAATCCTTAGTGAGGATTCAGATTCTGACGTAGAATGTTTCCTAGCCAGTGAGTATCCTTACTCACAGGGCTTATGCCCCGAACCACCTTATGATTTCATGATGAATATTCCCCCCCTGCCTAAGGAATAACCCTGGCTACCCTGGTATTAAATTGCCTAACGAAACCCTCAGCAATACATCCAAACCCTTGCCTGCTCTTTCAAAACCCACACAACCGTCATGTGACCAATGTGAGTTATGGTTGGAATGATACTACATTGACGTTCCCCTACTTCAATCGAAAATTCAATCACTGGAAAGTCAAGTTGTAGTATTGACCAGCCAAAGAGACCAGCTCCAAGCAACTAATAAAAAGCAGAAGACAACTAGCTCCATCCTTTTCAAGAATGTTGAATCGGCCACAGCCGTTATCAACTCCAAATTGTCGTGATCCAGCCATACATGTATGAATTTTGATATCGTCTTAGTTTTTTGGATGATCAAGGTTAATATAATGATTTGAATTATGTTTTCAAAGAGCTCTATCTCTCATTCAAATGCCTCTGTCATTTGGTGTTCATCCTGTACATTGTTTCGCTTTGCTAAAAATAAATTGAGTTTCGTTTTGATACATGATTTGATCATTCCTAGTTTAGTCACCGGTAGATTTTCATCAGGATTTGATTAGTTTTTTATTGGATTTGATTTGATTGAGGTAGAGAAACTCATGGTTTGCTTTCAATTGAATTCATTTTTCATCTTCTCCAAACAGGAAGTTTTTTATGCTCAATTTAGAATATGATCATGTTTGGATTTGATTTCGTTATGGTTCATATGCTGCGATTGGAAAGCGATTTCAATAAGTTTGATTGTTACGATCTTGTGATATGTCATGTAATCTTCTCAAAAAAGGAATACAACTCTATTCGGTTTCAATTTGGAAGGAACTGTTCTGTTTCGTATGAAAACAATGCTCTCAATTAAGCATGTGCAAATGCGCCCGAATCGTGGAATGGTTTTGATTCGTAATGACTATGTTAAAACCTTTTCTGTTCGATTCGCTCTTTGGATTATCCCATATATTGAGTTGGCAAGACTATTTTATGAGTTGTATTCATGTTTTAATTGCTGCTCTGTTTGATTTGTAAAAAAAATTGATCAACATTCGTTATTTTTGCCAAATCTGATTATAATTCATTGTCAAATGAACGATTTTGATCAAAGTCAATCAATCTTGTTTGCCCAATTTGCAATAACGAATTACGAATTCTGTTACCAGTCAATCGATCCTGTTATGATTTTATTTGAATTGATTTCCGTGCCAGTTTGAATTGATCTATTCGTGGCATGAATCGTTTGCTATGTCAATGCAGTTATAACGATTTGAAAATGATCTTGTCGAATTCATATCTCCTGTTGATAAGGAAGCGTAACAATTTCTTGCGATTTGTTTTGATTATGTTGAATTCGATTTGATATGAAACGATTTCATTGTTGTTTCATATAATTTTGTCACCCGACTTTGTGATAACAAACAAAACAGAATACGCCTATCTCTGTAGTATTTTAATTAATTTGGATCCTGTTTGATTTAGAATGGTATAACAACTTCAAATTGAATGATCATTTTCAAATATTTATTGGATGTTAATTGAATTTAATTCTTTGAAAGATATTCAATCGATTTTAATGCTAATTCTGTGTCTTATTTAGACCAGCTACAGAATCGCAAGATTCTGTAGCTAGTCTATAGGATTAGATTTTTATCATTTTGTTAATAAAGAATCCTTCTAACTTGTTCATTTTTGGCCCTTTTCAAGTAAATTCGAATTGAATGGGACATGTTGGACAGGCTAGGGGAATATTTGTGTATTTTAGTTTTACTTTAGATTCCTAGTTTAGTTAAAATTGGGATATCTTCCTAGATTTTATGTAAACAGTTTGATAACTTCCACAGGGAGGTTTTACCTTGTGGAAAAACTTATAAATACTTATTATTTTTGTAATAAGGATCATCCTCACTTGTGGGAGAACCAGGATCATGGATTTCTAATACAAACTGAGACAGAAGTTGATGTTCTGCTACAGCTTTCGCTTTCATAATATCAATCTTTTGTTTCATGTTTATGTTTATCAATTTGCACTTGATTAGTGACTACTTTAGCTATCATGGTCTTTTGCAGAATGATATGATTGAATTAATGTGATCCATTTCTGATTTCTTTCACTAATTTAAAGAATACAGCAATTACTTAGTTTAGTTTATGAATGACAGATTTCTCTTCTTCATCAATTGAACTATTATGTATAGATCTTTACATACAAGTTTATCTAACTGTGAAGATTTATAAATCATATGATTGTTGTTATTTTTATGTCTTGTTTGTCCTGTAATCAAACTTGTAGAGCACTGCAGCATATCATTTGTGAGAAGCTCCTGGGTAATCCAGTGTGGGTTTCCTCCCTCTGATCAGCTAAGACAATCATCATACACAGGACAAATCTGGAGCATTCCTCCAGGTCAGTTTGTAATTTATTTTCATTAATTTGTTAGTATAATGTTAGTATTTTAGATTAGTGATTTAGTTTAGTTAGTTTTGTTTTATTTCTTGTTCATTAAATCATAAAATCAACAAAAAATATCTTTCTCTGTCTTAGGGCAAAATATAAATGAATTTTTTCAGGTTTTATTTAAATCTGTAAATTGTGGATATTGTACATTTTGTGAATAAGTTATATTTCAGTTAGTAGTTAGATAGTTAATTAGTTAGAATTAGTATATTAGT
>JASDQU010105758.1:95997-114998 GCA_032191745.1 Picea mariana | reverse complement strand
TTTAATAATTAGATTTAGTTTAGTTTGTTTAATAGTTAGTTTTAGTTAGATTAGTTTATTAGCTTGTTTTAGTTAGTTTAGTTAGTTTAGAATAGTTTTTCTTTTTGTTTTCTTAGGACCTTAGATCGGCTAACGAAGCCGCTAAACCCGTCAGGGTGGTTCATTCCAAACGGCTTGGGTTATTAGACAACCCTGGACCGGTTCCACTCTCTCAGTTGATGGACGGTCGATTTTGACCGTCAACAAATGGCGCTAGAAGGAGGGCCTGAATTTAATTAACGGCACGAGGTGGTCGCAAGACTCCTCCTCCACCTAATCATTCACCTATTGTGACTAGAATCCATTCAAACGATAATATCCCCCCTCAAACAGAAACTACTTCAACCGACGATCCACAGATCACAGTTGAGCCAGCAACCCCTAATCTTACAGGTGGTGACATAGAAGAGATTGTCTGTCAATCTCTTATAAAAACACATAGTGCCTTAGCCCGTTTGAGGCAACCAAACCGTCCGTGGGGTCAACCTTTGGACTTCTCTGATATCAGAGAACAATTAGGAGACACTAACCTCACTGTGAATCCCACAGATCCAATCTTAAATCCTGCTGCAGGAGGATTTGGGATACCTCCTTCACCACCTCCATCATCTCCTTCCTCTTCTGGAGGATATTCCTCTGACGAAGGCGATTCCCCTTCTCATCCTTCCACACCCACTACCCCAATGGCAAATCAGAACAACCCTGCTAGACCCTGGCTTGATCAGGATGCTATAGCTGTACCTGGAGCTCAGCACCCTCTACCTAAACACCCAGAGAAATGGCTTCCCAAGTTTGACCCTGACTCAAAACAGATTGCTGAAGATCACATTAAAAAGTTTATGTTAGCCATTAGACTCCGCAATGTCGAATATGAAGACGTTGTCTGTAGGTTGTTCCCTTATACCTTCGAGGGCAATGCATCCACATGGTACTTTGCCCAACAACCCCATACCATCGTTTCTTGGGAAAAGTTCGAGTCATGCTTTTTGGAAAAGTTCAGAGACGGTAAACCTCTAGAAGTCCTAGTCATGGATCTTTCTAGCTTAAGAATGAACCTAAAAGAAAAATTTAAAGACTTTAATCAAAGATTCTTAACACTTAAAAACAGAATCCCTGTGGATTCCATGCCTGCCGAGAGTCTTATAATAGCTTACTACACTAAAGCTTTACATCAAAGTATAGCTATCTGGGTTAAACGATCTAAGAAAGCCACGTTGTTAGAAGCCTTCGAGGAGGCCACCCAAATTGAAAAAGACATACTTAGTCTTAAAGATTCTTCTAGCAATGAAACAGAGACTAGTGCTTCTTCCAAAAAGAAGGTCGAAATTCTCCCCAGACCTACTCCAAGTAAAACACAACCTGAAAGCTCGGATTTAGAAAACTTAACTAAAGTTGTTCAAAAACTGTCTAATCAAGTTATAGACTTAAAAAGGTCAACCAAAGAAGCTTCCTCAAGAAAAGGGCCTTACAAACCCCCGTTCCGGAAGCCTTTTCTCACCAACCGACCTAACCCAACCACTGAAGGCCTAAATCTAGAAAGTTTGCAATGTGCTCTTCAAACAATTCTAGAAGCCCAAGATAACTTGATGCCCCCTGAGATTCCTCAGGAATTAGTTGAACAAGAGAAAATTCAAGAAGAAGAGTCTTCTCCAAACATTTTTAGACATTTCTCGGATAGCATCTTTCAAGCTAACTTCGAGATAGTTCATCCTTATAATACCAGGATTAAGACATCAAACAAATCTTCTACCAAAAACACTACAACTTCGCCTCCAAAGAAATCTAAACCAGCTGAGAATAAACAAAGTAATGTGAACCCCAACATAGATTATGATGTTGTTGAAGATCTTAAAAAGTTAAGGGCTAACATTTCTATTTGTGAGTTATTGAAGTTTCCATTTTTGTTACAAAAAATGTTGCAAAATATTTCAGAGAACGGAAAAAATGGTAATTCTAATGGTAACAAGGTTGTGCAAAACAAATTTCCTCAGAAGACTTCCACTAAAAATAATCCAGATCCTCAAGATAAAGGAAGCCTTCCCGTAAGTAATGTAAATAATGTAAATAATGTAGATAAAGTAGTTTTAGAAACTGCGAGTAAAAATCCACAAGCTACTACTCTTAGTACTCACAGAAATGTACCTCCTTTCTTGTTAACATTTGAAATATTCAATAGAAACATGCATAATTGTATGGTAGACTCAGGAACGTCATCTAATGTGATGCCATGGTCTGTCTGTCAGAAGATTAATGCTGAAGTGGAACCATTTGCTTTAAAAATCATACAACTTGATCGAACCAATGTTAGAGTTATAGGCGAACTGAAAAATGTACTTATTAGATTATCGTCTAACCCCAAGGTTCATCAAGTTATTGATATAATTGTTGTGGATATTTCAGAAGTGTATGGTCTGTTTTTAAGCAAGGAATGGTTAGAACAGCTGCATGGTTATTTCGCAACAGACCGGTCTCATCTATGGCTTCCAGAAAACGGCAAGCCTAATAAAATCAAAGTGAATCGTGAGTGCTACCTTAAGTTCACGGTCACAGATTTGAACGATCCCAATGAACCATATACACCTTCTGTTGATTCACCTTAAGTACAAGGGATGGACACCTTCTTTGGAAATTTCATGGCCGAGGCTTCACCTATCACCAATTCAGAACAACAGTCCGAGATTGTAGCATATATGCAGCCAACAGCTTCCACGCAAAGGTCCCATATACCCGATGCAAATCAAATTTGGTCTCTGTATTTCAATGGGTCAAAGTCTAAAGAAGGAGACAGAGCAGGCTGCGTCATTATCGATCCGGCAGGTAATAAAACATTGATAGCATGTAGGTTGGAATTTGAATGTACTAACAATACTGCAGAATATGAGGCTTTACTGCAAGGTCTCAAAAAAGATTTGGATATGAACATTCAAAATTTAACCGTCTTTGGCGACTCTGAAATAGTGGTTAGACAGGTAAGAGATTCTATCCATTGTCTATCTCTGCACCTCAAAATCTACCAGTCTGAGGTATGGAACTTAATGAATAAATTTTTTGCTTTCAATATAAATTCCATTCCTAGATTAAATAATGTTGAAGCAGATCTATTAGCTAATGTAGCTTCTAAACTTCTTCCTGTAGAAGGCCTGTCCCCAGATGCATTCTCCGTCGAGCTATTGTTTCGACCATCCATTCCTGACAACATCACGAACTGGAGAGTCTTTGACGATGATCAGCAGATCATCAACTTTCTGCACATGGAAGAAACCTTTCAAGGTGCGGTGATAGATGAATGCACGCATGATGACAATTTGCACGATTTTATGGTAATACCTGATTCGAAAACTCCTGAAGCTCTGTCAGACATGGTAAATTCCATACCCAAATCTATAGTTAGATTAGAGAAGTTTTATGATTTTCAAGATAAATTTAAAAAGACGGTCAATTGTAAAACCAATAGTTCCTCGTTGTCTTATGAAAAAGTAAACTTAGGAACTAATGAAAATCCTCAGTGCATTAATCTAGGGTTGGGATGTTCTCAACAAGAAAAAGCTGCATTCATTAAATTATTTAAATAATTTAAGGATGTCTTTGCATGGACATATGATGATCTTAAAACTTTCGATCCTAATATCATACAGCATGTCATCCCGACGAAGCCCCAAACCTTACCCTTCCAACAAAAATTGAGGAAAATGCATCCTAAACTAGAACCGACCGTTCAAAAAGAATTGAATAAGCTCCTTAATGCTAAAATAATTTTTCCTATTAGGCACACTCAATGGGTTTCTAACCTTGTCCCAGTTCGGAAGAAAAACGGGGAAATTTGACTCTGCGTAGATTTCTAAAACCTCAATAGAGCGTCTGATAAAGACAACTATCCTGTCCCACCCATGGAACAGATCATTCAACGGGTATCTAGTTCCGAGAGGCTATCCCCGTTAGATTGTTTCTCTGGATACAACTAAGTCCTGATGTCTCCACCAGGCCAACTCAAAACTACCTTCCATACCCCATGGGGCACTTATGGTTATCGTAAAATACCCTTTGGATTGATTAATGTTGGTGCCACCTTTCAGAGAGCGATGGACATCGCTTTCCGAGGATTAATCAATCAGTCCATTGTAGTTTACTTGGATGATGTGACTGTATATTCTAAAAACAAAGACGATCATCTAGCTCACTTACGAGTCGTTCTACTTCGATGTCGTAAATACAGCATCTCCCTGAATCCTAAAAAGTCCATCTTTGCAGTAGAACAGGGTAAACTGTTAGGATTCATTGTGTCTAGTGAAGGAATGATTATTGACCCCGATAGGACTCAAGTCATCGCAAAAATCCCCCCTCCTACATCCAAAAAATCCATGAAGTCTTTCTTAGGTCAGATTAACTTTGTGAGGAGATTCGTCCCCAGTTTCTTCGAAATGGTCAGGCCTTTACAGAATTTGATTAAGAAAGACACCCAATATCACTGGGGACCCATAGAAAATCAGGCTTTCAATGCAATAAAGAAGGCCATAATAGGCGCTCTGTCTCTCATGAGCCCTGACTTCTCTCAAGATTTTACACTCTATACCTTTGCTTCTGACCATTCCTATGTCGTTGTCCTAACTCAGAAGAATGCCGAGAACCACGAAGTACCCATCGCCTTTATGAGCTCTGCTTTCAAAGGTGCTGAACTTAACTATCCAATGGTAGATCGGCAAGCCTACACTGTTTTCAAAGTAGTCAAGCACTTCCGGTCCTATCTTTTGAAGTCAAGGATGAAAGTCATTGTCCCCTACCCAGCCATGAGGAACTTGTTAGTGCAAAAGGAATTAGGAGAGAAGAGAGCCAACTGGGTCACTTCCTTGCAGGAGTATGACTTAGAAATCACCCCAGATCAGATAGTGAGAGGCCAAGGATTATGTAAGTTATTTGTTGATTCAGCAGAAGGACAGCAAGAACAAAGCGATACGTTGGACCTAGAACAACACAATCAAAGTTTAATCTGTTGCATGCAAAACCTTGTTAGTCCTTGGTACGACGATATTAGATTCTGTCTTGAACATGGGTCAGCACCTCGTCACTTAAATCCCCCTAAGAGAAGAGCATTGAGGTTAAATTTTTCCTCCTTTCATTTGATAAATGGTATCCTGTTTCGTCAAAATTTTGACGGCGTACTGATGCGCTGCCTCGACAAAGACGAAGCAGAAAAAGTCTTGCTCGAGTTGCATGCAGGAGAAGTTGGAGGTCACTTCAGTGGAGACACCACTACTCATAAAGTTCTAAGAGCTGGTTATTACTGGCCCACGTTTTTTAGAGATGCCCATGCCTTGTGTCGTAAATGTATCATCTGTCAGAAAGCATCAGGGCAGTTACAAAAACTAGCCTTTCCCTTGTAATCTGTTTCAGTATATTCTCCTTTCCAGCAATGGGGCCTTGATATCATAGGTCCAATCAACCCTCCATCCTCGCAACAGCACAATTTTATTGTGACAGCCACGGATTACTTTACATGATGGTCTAAAGCTGTTGCATTAAGAACTGTCAACACGAGTCAGGTAATTGCCTTTCTAAATTCGAATATTATCACTCGTTTCGGTATCCCTGATTGTTTAGTCTTTGACAACACTTCTTACTTTTCTTCTCTTGAGATGAGCGAGTTCGCTTTGGAAAAAGGAATTAAATTGAAGTATTCTTCTAGTTACTACCCCCAGGGCAACGGACTGGCAGAATCAACAAACAAGAACTTGATTAAAATTATCAAGAGAACCGTGGTCGAAAATCACAAAAATTGGCACAATGCACTACTGAACGCGCTGTGGGCTGATAGAGTAACGCCAAAAGATGTTGTAGGTAACTCCCCCTTTTTTCTCATTTATGGTAGAGAAGCAATTATGCCACCTCACATTCTTCTTCCTTCGCTTCAGTTGTCACAGAAAGTTCAAGAAGAAGATTGTCCCCCTCTAGAAAACCGAATTATCGCTTTGATGAAGCTAGAAGAGGTAAGAACCCAAGATAAACGTAAGTTAGATCAACATCAACAATTGGTTAAAATATGGTTCGATTCTAACTCTGCTTCTGATAGGGATTTTGAAGTAGGATATCTCATCTTGAAGTGGGACAAACCGCATGAGGGAAAGGGAGAACACACAAAATTTCAAAACTTGTGGCTTGGACTGTTTTTAATTGMTGAAAAGTTGGGTCCTAGTTCTTTTCAACTGCAAAATCTTGAAGGGTAGCTTGACACCTACCCGGTGAATGGCCAAGCCTTGAAGAGATACTTTGCTTGATCACAACCCTTGTATTTTATGTACATATTTTGATTTTGTGTGTTTTTTCTGCTTGCCTTTTGTTTTTTTTATTTCACTTTGAATTTATCAGTTGGTGTTTTATTTCAAATACACATACCTGTACACTGAGCTATGCAGACCTAAGAAAATTCCTTCGCTGAAATAACTGCTAAGAGAATTGGTATAAACATCAATGGTATTTCTAAAATTTATATTTTGGAAAAGTCTGTTGTTTAAAAGAAGATGGTTGATTTCGATCTCTGAGTAAAGTCCATCATGATTATCCATTATCTTTTTACGCTGTCCCTTTTTCGTAAAGGAATAACTCAGAAGATGTCTCCCTGCCTTAGGAAGTTGTTTTTGTAAATAAAACATCTCTGGATCTAAATAGAGGACAGTTCTAAAAAAAAAATCTGATGAGGTCTCAAAAAATATGAAAAAATCACGATTTTCAGCGTCACCCCACTCAGCTATATATCTATGAAAAACAAAATTATTAATAAGAGTTGTGGGAAGTGCATGTAAACCCACCAGAATACTGAACAGGTCTGCTGGCAGCAGGTAAATGCATGCACGACGCCAAGACAACTTCGCTGGGGTACTGAACAGGCCCGCTGGAAGCGAAGCAATGTCGGGTATATGAAAATTCATAAATAAGAATCCTCTTAATGTCCTTTATTCTGATCCAGAACTTCTTGGCAGGATACAGATGTTAGAGTGGGTTAAATGGCAACCCTGTCCAGGCTATGGATGCCTGCTGGCAGCAACGGCTATGCCAACAGTATTGAAGATTTGATCTTTAATATCGTGACTTGCTGATCTTAAGACTGTTATCAGTTTTCATCTTTTGAAACACTGCTGGAATAGTTGGTTAATGATGATGTTTATACTATTTTTTGCTTGTTGTTTTTGAGTTGAAATTATCTTTGTTGTCCTAATCTGAATTTCTTCTTTTTGGCAGAGATAATTTCTTCTACCAGTGTGTCACCATTGTTTGTAGCCAAATCACATTTTTCCATTATCTTGTAAGCTGCCTACACTAATGTTTTTCAAACATTGATTTTTCGTCGCAATTTTCAAATGAACGACACTTTTTTTTTTGCACCTTTGCACACTTATTTTCGTTTTGTTTTCACGACTGTAAGTGTGAAAACATTGGTCTTTCGAATTTGCATTAGAATCACTATGTGAACTATCGTTATCTTTCTCATCAGTATGCCTATTGCGTTTACATTTTGTTTATCGCTATGCAGTTTGCAAAAACCCTTTCGATCTGTACTCATTAGACATTCTTGGGTTGATTTTGTGACTTTGTCTCGCTAAGTTTGTAATGCATTGGCATATGGATTTATGTGTTTTGATCTATTTGATCACTGGTTTCATGAAAATATGTCGATGTTATGATTAAACCCTTGATATATTTCATTTGGTATGACACCTAGTTTCAAACATATTCGCACTATTGATATTAGTTGATACATTGGCGCATGGTTAAATATTTGATTTTGGTTTCAAATTGAATAATTGATGGTTTAAAACTTTGGCACAACATTGATTGCGTGTTGGTTTATACAATTACCATTTGATTCATTGGTCGGCCGAGTGACATGACTGTTGAGTTATGTTATAATGGGTAGAATAGCTATAAGCCGGCGGTTGTACTTTGGCAATAACTATTTTGCATGGCAGAGATAAACTCCACCACCTTCACATGATGGAATTTATGCCTATCCCTTATTCACCGCTTACCTCTGTTAGCTCAGATAGCCCCGCATACATTTTAGTCCTTTGTGTGCTATGACCTAAACCCTGAGCTTACCGTGTGCTCGGCTCCATGGCACTAGTCGTGCGAATCGAGCCAAATGGTAGTCAAGCCTTGTTAATGTTTGACAATGCCCAAAAAGACTTGGAGGCTAACGATTGGCTCACCTTCGTGTAGAGATTTGAGGGTTTTAACTTATTTGTGGCACAGCAGTTTGTTATAACTTTCGATGGCTATAGAGCCAAGGTGGGTGACATCCAGTTGGAAATCGATGAGGGATTTATTAGTTCAGCTATAGGGTTACCTTCCACGGGTCAGCGTTGGTTCAAAAATTTGAAAGTGGAAGAGGTTCCATGGCCGTTGTTGTTTCTCTCGCGCAAAGTCACCTCTTATGACAGAGGTATGCCCCTATCTATGCTTAAACCACAATGGCGCGACCTTTTGATGCTAGTCAAGTAGTTCGTGATCTGTGAAGGTCGATACGGACTCGTTTTTCTCTACCACCTGCGGTTGCTAATGAATTTTATAGGGTATCCATTGAATATGCCTTTCTACTTTCAGCGCATCTTATATAAAATGTCGAAAAGGTTTAAAAAGGAGAAGGATGACAGTAGCTTGTTCCACCATGGGCTTATTAAACTTATCACTGTTTATCACTTGAGTTTACATGGTGATAGCTGGAGAGCTTTTGTCGCTCGAAATGGTTTCGATGGCATGGACCCTATACAGGTTGACAAGCCTGTGGTGAATGAAACCAAGGTTGGACCACCCGTGCCCTTCCATATCCTATTGCTCACTCCTAAGCTTTCGTTCGACCCTCCTATTGACTTACCAGACATTGGAATTGAGAAGGCCGAGACTATTAAAAATCCTGTAAGCAAAAAGCCCAAGGCAAACCCTACTGCTAATGCCAAGAGTAAAAAGAACACTCGGCTTATTTCAAGGATGGCTAGAAACAAACCTAAACCCTTTGCTAAGTCAAAGCCTATAATCCTTAGTGAGGATTCAGATTCTGACGTAGAACGTTTCCTAGCCAGTGAGTATCCTTACTCACAAGGCTTATGCCCCAAACCACCTTATGATTTCATGACAAATCTTTCCCTCTGCCTAAGGAATAACCCTGGCTACCCTGGTATTAAATTGCCTAACGAAACCCTCAGCAATACATCCAAACCCTCGCCTGCTCTTTCAAAACCCACACAGCCGTCATGTGACCAATGTGAGTTATGTTTGGAACGATACTACATTGACGTTCCCCTACTTCAATCAAAAATTCAATCATTGCAAAGTCAAGTTGTAGTATTGACCGGCCAAAGAGACCAGCTCCAAGCAACTGATAAAAAGCAGAAGACAACTGGCTCCATCCTTTTCAAGAATGTTGAATCGGCCACAGTCGTTATCAACTCCAAATTGTCGTGATCCAGCCATACAGGTATGAATTTTGATATCGTTTTAGTTTTGTGGATGATAAGGGTTAATATAATGATTTGAATTATGTTTTCAAAGAGCTCTGTCTCTCATTCAAATGCCTCTGTCATTCAGTGTTCATCCTGTACATTGTTTCGCTTTGCTAAAAATAAATGGAGTTTCGTTTTGATACATGATTTGATCATTCCTAGTTTAGTCACCGGTAGATTTTCATCAGGATTTGATTTGATTGAGTTAACAAAACTCATGGTTTGCTTTCAATTGAATTCGTTTTGCATCTACTCCAAACAGGAGTTTTTTATGCTCAATTTAGAATATGATCATGTTTGGATTCGATTTCGTTATGGTTCATATATTGCGATTGGAAAGTGATTTCAATAAGTTTGATTGTTACGATCTTTTGATATGTCATGTAATCTTCTCAAAACAGGAATACAACTCTGTTCAGTTTCAATTTGGAAGGAACTGTTATGTTTCGTATGAAAACAATTCTATCAATTAAGCATGTGCAAATGCACCCGAATCGTGGAATGGTTTTGATTCGTAATGACTATGTTAAAACCTTTTCTGTTCGATTCGCTCTTTGGATTATCCCATATCTTGAGTTGGAAAGATTGTTTTATGAGCTGTATTCATGTTTTAATTGCTGCTCTGTTTGATTTGTAAAAACAAATTGATCAACATTCGTTATTTTTGCCAACTCCGATTATAATTCATTGTCAAATGAATGATTTTGATCAAAGTCAATCAATCTTGTTTGCCCAATTTGCAATAACGAATTACGAATTCTATTACAAGTCAATCGATCCTGTTATGATTTTATTTGAATTGATTTCCGTTCCAGTTTGAATTGATCTATTCATGGCATGAATCGTTTGCTATGTCAATGCAGTTATAACAATTTGAAAATGATCTTGTCGAATTCATATCTCATGTTGATAAGGCAACGTAACAATTGCTTGCGATTTGTTTTGATTATGTTGAATTCGATTTGATATGAAACGATTGCATTGTTGTTTCATATAATTGTCACCCGACTTTGTGATAACAAACAAAACAGAATACGCCTATCTCTGTAGTCTTTTAATTAATTTGGATCTTGTTTGATTTCGAATGGTATAACAACTTCAAATTGAATGTTTCATTTTCAAATAGTTATTGGATGTTAATTGAATTTAATTCTTTGAAAGATATTCAATCGATTTTAATGTTGATTATGTGTCTTATTTAGACCAGCTACAGAATCGCAAGATTCTGTAGCTAGTCTATAGGATTAGATTTTTATCATTTTGTTAATAAAGAATCCTTCTAAATTGTTCATTTTTGGCCCTTTTCGGGTAAATTCGAATTGAATGGGACATGTTGGACATGCTAGGGGAATATTTGTGTATTTTAGTTTTACTTTAGATTCCTAGTTTAGTTAAAATTGGGATATCTTCCTAGATTTTATGTAAACAGTCTGATAACTTCCACAGGGAGGTTTTACCCTGTGGAAAAACTTATAAATACTTATTATTTTTGTAATAAGGATCATCCTCACTTGTGGGAGAACCAGGATCATGGATTTCTAATACAAACTGAGACAGAAGTTGATGTTCTGCTATAGCTTTCGCTTTCATAATATCATTTTTTTGTTTCATGTTTATGTTTATCAATTTGCACTTGATTAGTGACTACTTTAGCTATCATGGTCTTTTGCAGAATGATATGATTGAATTAATGTGATCCATTTCTGATTTCTTTCACTAATTTAAAGAATACAGCAATTACTTAGTTCAGTTTATGAATGACAGATTTCTCTTCTTCATCAATTGAACTATTATGTATAGATCTTTGCATACAGGTTTATCTAACTGTGAAGATTTATAAATCATATGATTGTTGTTATTTTTATGTCTTATTTGTCCTGTAATAAAACTTGTAGAGCACTGCAGCGTATCGTTTACGAGAAGCTTTTGGGTAATATAGTGTGGGTTTCCTCCCTCTGATCAGCTAAGACAATCACCATACACAGGACAAATCTGGAGCATTCCTCCAGGTCAGTTTGTAATTTATTTTCATTAATTTGTTAGTATAATGTTAGTATTTTAGATTAGTGATTTAGTTTAGTTAGTTTTGTTTTATTTCTTGTTCATAAAATCATAAAATCAACAAAAAATATCTTTCTCTGTCTTAGGGTAGAATATAAATGAATTTTTTCAGGTTTTATTTAAATCTGTAAATTGTGGATATTGTACATTTTGTGAATAAGTTATATTTCAGTTAGTAGTTAGATAGTTTATTAGTTAGAATTAGTATATTAGTAGTTAGTAGATTATATATATATATATATATATATATATATATATATATATATAAATATATAGAATAGTTAGTTTAGTTTATTTTAATAATTAGTTTTAGTTTAGTTTGTTTAATAGTTAATTTTAGTTAGATTAGTTTATTAGTTAGTTTTATTAGTTAGTTTTTAGTTAGTTTAGTTAGTTTAGAATAGTTTTTCTTTTTCTTTTCTTAGGACCTTAGATCGGCTAACGGAGCCGCTAAACCCGTTAGGGTGGTTCATTCCAAATGGCTTGGGTTATTAGACAACCCCAGACCGGTTCCACTCTCTCAGTTGACGGACGGTCGATTTCGCCCGTCAACATGTTGGGATTAGGCTAATTGCTTACCAACAACATGTATATGACATCGTTTTTTAATCAATATCAAAACATTAGTGTTTCCTTATTGAACAATAAACAAATATCATCCAAGAAAAGGAAGGGATTCATAGAAATGACACCTAACCAGAAATAATTCAAGTTATTGTATAACAAATTTTAGTAACACCATCACATTCATGCCAATATATATCTAATGACTACAGCGTTTCAAGATATCTCAAAACACAATTATTGTATTATGAAAACCTCTTATAGTAGTCAATCAAGAAAAGCAGAAAAATCCACAAATTGAGCTGATACACAAGGTTTGGAAAGAATCGTCTTCGGCTCTACACGAGATTCAAAATTAAACTTCGAAATAATTCTTTGTCTAATCTCCACTATTACAAAATCATCTCCCTTCAAAATGAGGTCGGCCTCTTTATTCATACTAAAACTTCATACAAAAACTTATTACTGACGCTTGTTAAACAAGAGATAAAAAAAATAAAGTGGATCAAGTCCACATGGAAACTATTAGTGAGATTTTTTTAACTCATAGGATTTTATCTTTCATATTCTAACCATTTGGAAAAAATATCTTCACAAGTGTGTAAATACGGGAACTGGTGTTGGTCCATTGACATGCTCAACCTTTCCTTCATCTCCATTTCTCGGTCTCTGATTTTGTCGAGCTTGAAGCCTAGATGTTGTAGGACCCATGTTGTCACTATTGGCCCATCGATGAATATTTTAACCTGTCCTTTTTCAATCTTCCAAATATACCAAACCTTAGTTTCAAACTCGTCATCTTACTCGTCGAATTGTCACACTATGTTGCGTAAGTCGACGAAGTCTTCTAGGGAGATGAATTCTGGGAGCTGAAGATCTATCATTTTCTGATTAATATGATCCCAATTTTTGAGACACTCCTCCCATATTTATTTCATTCTTAGCTATCGTTCATTTACCAGTTGTACCCAATCCTCTATGGCTACTCTGAATTTGGATAAACTCGCGTTTGCAAGCATCCTGATTCCATATTCTTCTTTGCCTATGCCTTTCTGGGTCTCTCTGATATATTCAATTTGTTCTGATACCTGACGAGATTTCTCAGACCATCTCTTCATCTCCTTATATGCCACGAGGTCCAACAATTTTTCTTATGGGAAGCCAAAAATATTGGTTATAAATAGCTCCTTATCTGACTTCAATTGACTATAAATTCTTGCTAATTCAATCTTCATGAACCTTACTGCTTGGGTGGCAACCTTGTAGTACTCCACCTGATGCCTAAGGTGTACCAATTCTTCTCTCATAGCTTCAGCTTCTTTTTCATATTCCTTTTCTCTATCTATGGGTATAGTTATTCATGCTCCTAGAAACTCACTTACCCTAGAATATATTGCATCTAGTAGGGTTTCCTCTATGGTGATCATCACAGCGCTTTCCAAGCTGATTCTTCTCCTTTTCCTTGTCCTCCTGAAAACCACTTGTCTCTTTTAATCATAAGAAATGGTCTGGACATCAACCACTTCGTCTATAGGCTCTGGGATTGGTTGGTCCCCCCATGTTAGAAAATTTCCTAAGCTACCTGGTGTGTGAAAGTGTTAAAGTGTTGTTTCCTTTCCTTTTTCAGCTTCAAGCTTCTCATAACTAGTCCTTGTACCTGGTTCTTGAGTCATTCAAGGATTCTTGGAAATTTTTGTTGACCCCGCCTTTGTTCCAATATGTGTATCTCTTGTTTTCTCTATACTTGGGGAATTTCCCATGATCCCTGTCGCTGTGTATTTAGCTAATGTTATTAATCCTAAGAGTGAAGAGTGTGTTGGAGGTCCCATTGAGGTTTCCTTGTTTTCCTTGTTACCTTCCACTTCTTCATCTTCTTCTCCCTTGTTGAAGTTACCTACAAATGATTCTTCAATACCCATACTTTCTTTCTCTTTAAATGGTCGAGGGATTTGTTCTGGAGTGGTATGATCACCTTCAATTGTGCTCAAGTCTTCTCTTGAATCCAAAGACTTCGGCGCCTGAGATACTTATGTGTTTAGTACCTCTTTTATTTCTTCATTTGTAATAGGAAATATAGTATATATTTCTTCCACATTGTTGTGATATACCATGATTAAGTCAATGATGATAGCAGCTACTTGCCTCAAGATGGCAGGTCTCACTGATAATAAAGGGGCTTTCCCCGTTCCTAGTTCCCCTGTGGTTTTTTTATCTAAGGTTTGTTTCTCATTGTCTCCCTTTTTTCGTTGTAGTTCCAGGGGATGCTAGCTCCCCAATTCCTCCAAATGTGACTGGGGTTATTTCAATGATTGTTCCTTCTAGTACTATGATGGCATCCCCATGCATCTGCATTGTCCTCTTACCTTCATCCAAGAGTCTTTGTACCTCGGACCTGTCTAGTACCTACTCTGCACCTTCCTGTCAAACTGGTGCCATTGGTGTCAGCCCAAAGGTATGTTATAGAAAGTCAAATTGTTCATTCTTCGACAAGGCCATGAACCTGATCAGGTCTGGTTTTTCTTTCCTTTGTAAAACTTTGTCCCATCCCAAAGCATTCTCCGTAAATATTATGTCCTCAAAATCATCATGTGGGTAAGGCCAATGATACACTACTTGATTAGCATGTTCGACGACCAATTTTTTAGGGCCTTGTCTCCTATAGCTCTTTGTGATGAACCTGCATTCTATTTGACTTTGAGCTTCTTGTCTGGCCTGTGTGGTAACCTTCATGAAATGGTAACCTACATAGAACCCATAGGTAATGAATGTCATTTTCTTTTCTTTTACGAGAGATGCATTGAAACGTTGTAGTATAGTCTGGTAGAATATTTTCCCAAACACCATTTTATAGGGAACATGAGCCAAAAGTAGGTGTAGTGCTCCAAGGGCTCAGAAAATAGTGATGTGAGTGTTCCTTTCTTCCAAGTACCAATGCCCAATTTTGGATATTACCTTCCTCACTGCTTTCGATAACCTTGGGAAATCATGCTTAAAAATTAGGGAATACACTCGATCTATGAAAACATCATAGTTGAAATCCATTGATCATTTGTACCTTTTCTCCCATAATATGTCGAAGTAGACATGTACAATCACTTCAGAGACATTCCAACTTAGGTTCAGGCCAGGGAAAACATGTCTAGAGCATATTTTATCTAGGATATAAGAAGCCATGTAAAATGTGGGGGTTTCCCTAGGCCTTGGGTTCTTCACCTCTTCTATCTATGTGCTCAATTGTTTTGAGATACTATACCCCCAATTAAAAGTTCTTCTAGATGTAGGAACTGTGTGGTCCAAATGCATCCAGGCTTTAGAGAACCTAGAGAAATCCTTCTCTCCATATAAACAATAGATCAAGGCCATAAGGAAAATGTAAGGTTCTCAGAGGTTCACTGTGTTGTACCAGCCTAAGGCCCGATTCACTAACTTCTTATCCTCCCTCCACCAGGACACTAGAAATTGGATGGTGTTATTTCACTCATAGAATGCTACCATAAAATATTTGTTCAACCCGACTTCAACTTTCTTGAGCTTGTATTACATGCTCACTTATTTTGGAAAGAGTAATCCTATGCACTCCCCATCCTTACTATTCAGCAGGCATTTCTCTGCATCGACATGATGGATGATCCACTCCAAACTCTCAACATGTGGAACGATCGGTGTCTTGGTTGCTACCAAGTACAATTAAGACCGCTTGATGTTCTGGAAAACCTGGTCATCTTGTTGGACACACCAACCACATTGAGAGGGGGCGTGAATCCGTGTAGGGATATTTTTACACTTACTACAAAACACTTTAGTTAACAATCACCATTTACTCATTATTCATTAATTTCATTTACAACTAACATATCTCAGTAAAAAACATCATCAATAAACCATTACCATAAATAACNATATATATATATATATATATATATATAGGTTTATTTTGTATTATGGACTACAGTCCTTGGGGTTTATCAGCAACAAATGAAAAAGAGAAGCAACTCCAAAAGAGCACCAACTCTCAATGCAAGACTTAGCTTCTAGATCTCAGCACCAACTGAGATGTGAGAAATCAAATACTCAAGTACAAGACCCTGCTTGTGGACAGAACCAAATCTTTCAACATGTACGCGACATATTAATACTATAGCCCACTTATGTATGCAATATTCCTATACTTCAGCATGCATATATACTTTTCCTTCCCTTTGTCAGCCTGCGTACACCTTCAGAAAATAAGGTTTTGAACTTCACAACTTCTTCCCTTCATACCCTTTCTCTTTCTACCACATCCACCAGTAACTAGTTACTACAATCATCCTATCACTACTTAACCTGTACCATACCAACCACAAACAGATATACAACATCCAATAACATATGCATACTCCTCATCCATACACCATCACATATTATGGATATCTCACAATCAGAATAGAACTACTCAACTAACCAGCCACCATCTACCATATCCAAACATCACAATAACCATATAAATAATGCTTCAAGAATTCACCATACCATAATCACATCTAAGCATGAATACAATATGTACCCATACCAGAAACTCTGTAGCATATCTGAACATGTAGAATGATGATCTAGAACTTGCTTCAGAATTCAGAAACCTAGTACTAACATCCACTCAAGTTTTTCATGAGTTTTTTCAAATGTACGCTACCTTTTCATGTACAACCTGCATCCGTACGCTACCTCTTTTACCGTCAGCACACGTATGTATGCTACCTTTTCAATTTCATCCCTTCTAAACCTTAGAAAACTAGGGTTTTATGAACCTCCAAAACTTTCATCGTCAAACCTCAGACTTACAAAACTTTTGATGCATCCATGAATACCTGCAATGAATCTTCCACGAGAATAGATCTTAAATATACTCAAGAGATTCACCCCCATAATAGATCCTCTATCTCTTATTTATACTTCTCCGAGTAGCTTCCTCTAGGGTTTATCGTCTAACCAAATTCCTTATTTTGGGGCTAACCCACTTCTAACCCACTTTGCTACAAATACTAAATTCCCCACTTCTAGTTGCAACTAATTTATTTTTAATTTTTTTCTTGTTGCAACCACTTAATCATGACTAACCACTTTGACTAGTCCACTTCTTCTAGGATCTTCTAGAATAATTTGACTTCTTTGACCTTTTAGGGGCTTCTATACAACACATGAGGGTTCTCCAACTTCTTATGACCATAACTCTCTAACCGTGAGGAGTTGTATGATGTTCCACATATCACCAGAAATGGCATGACAAGCACTATCCATATAGAATAGTCTCACTTACAAATTCATTGATATTCAGTACATTATTCCATAATAAACCTTGGGTTCCTTAACTACACATCTAGGATTACTCAACCACTTAACCATTTGTACTTCACAAAGCGTCTTCCCATGAGGGATTTCACCAGAATGGGACGACTTTGGAGTTCATCCATTTGGTACTTCCTATCATCCATGACATGAAATCAATGATACAACTTATTCATATCACTATGACACCACTTGAAATCAATTATATTAATCCTTTGACATCAATTACATCCAAGACCACATGATCCAACAATCAATACATCAATTATATTATTATGAAAATACTTCACATCATTCCTTTCACATCAATGACAACATGCTACAACACATCTAACACCCTTACCTTCAATTCACTGTGAGGCGTGAATTATGGGAAGTCCTCATAAAAAATTTTGTTATATAGGTCCAACCAGGAAGGAAAAATTACCTTCGAAGCTATGTCACTGTCTATGTCTTTGAAGAATGGGGGAAGACTTGTAGGCTTCTTTTGCGACATTTTGATCATCGTCTCTTCCTTGGGGAAAAACTCTATCTTTTTCTCCACCGAAATCGACGCCTCTCCAACTTGCTCACTTCCTACTTGTGGGGTCTTTGGTGACCTACAGGTTACTGGTCATTAGGGAGAAATTTTTCCTGCAAAATACAACAACTCAGCTTAGTATCTCCCTTACCATAAGTTTCAAAGAAAACTACAATAAATACCTACATGCTGAAATTCTTCCCAAGTCTAGTACTCACCAGTTACAGATTTGTGATAACACAACACAACTTTAATTTCTTAGTGATACTGGATCAACTGTGAGTTCATGAAGAAATTTAAATAGTTATATGCAAACATGATATCATTCAAATGTGTTTGAATAAATAATAGTTAGCCATCTCCTCCCTAATCCTCAATTTTTCATTACAATGGATCTATCAGACATATTCATTAATTCCATTCATCGCCTGCTCCAGCTCTTGTAATAAAATCGATGATCAGACCGGTAGCACGAAAGGATGTTGGAGTGTTTTAACAAGAGATTTAAATGACCATGGATTGGCACGCGACGAGTGTCAATCAAGGGGTTGGCCATTCGAGTTGTTTGAAACAATGAGGCAAACATGTGTGTAAATTGTCGAGATGAAGTGAATGATGGGAGACATTCTTTTTCCCGCATGGTATTTGACTAGGGGTCGACTTGGATAATTTTCATAAGACCGAAACATAGGGATGCATGCAGGTAGAGGGTTCTGAGATGGATGGTCTTGATTAATTCGAGGATCCTCAAAAAGACTGAATGGACGGTTCATATTGTTCATCATAAGTTGTCATATCGGGAATTGACCAGAAGTGGGATGTAGGTCTGAATATAGGTTTAGTCTTCTTGAGCGTTTGATTCTAATGTCTATTGGTCTTTGGCATTTTCTCATGGTCCTTGTATTTCCATGTGTTCACTCCCAGATGTCGATTTCCAGTGTTACTCGGGCATCGACGTTTATCTCTTTGACTCAGCGATAAGTTTTTTATCAATCGACCTCGCC
>JASDQU010105758.1:72682-92698 GCA_032191745.1 Picea mariana | reverse complement strand
CCTTCCCAATATCTCTTCCCTCTTTCTCTCCTACATATACCACCTCTTTATCTCTCCTTGTTGCTAGTCTCACTCTCACTCTCTCTCTTCCCCTCTTTCTCTCTCCCTCCCCAACTCCTCTTTTCCCCTATTTATACCTCCCTCTCTCTCTGTCCATCTAAAGGAAAGTTAGGGCTCAGAGAAAATAAAGGATATGTGTAACAAAGAAATGTAGCCTCTCATATACGTTAAGTGTTAAGTTTTTCTTCTTCTTCTAATGAAATACTTATACGAGTACTTATATGAACATGACCATGACCTAGACCATAAAATAGACCTAGACCGTGACCTAGACCACCATAGCTCCATCTAAGCCTAGGCATAACCTATAGTCTACCCTTAACCCCCTCCACACCCAAGCCTTAAGTGTATTATGCCTATACCTCTTGTTTAATAATGATATTTTATGGATATGACCGCTAACCTATGGTTTAATAATGATTTCATGTGGTTTAATGATGATTATGGTATGTTATGATTTTTTATTTTAATAAAAGCATAATATTTTAGTGTATTCTATATTATTTATTCACAATCATTGTTTGACATGTGCTAGATTATGTATGATCGAACATGTATCTATATGTATTCTGACCCACACTCTCTCTCTCTACCCCCTACCCCTCTCCCTCTCTCCCCCTCCCTCCCACTATCTCCCATCTCTCTCCTACATCTACCATATGTCTCCCACTTTTCTCTCTCTACCCCCCCCTCTTGGTATTCCTATCCCTCCCTCTCACACTATCAAAGAATCCATTTCTACCCCCTTCTCTCTTTACCTCTTGCATCTAACCCTCTCTCTCTTGCTCCTTGTATCCCCCTGCCTCTCTCTCCCCCACTCTCCCCCACTCTACCTATCCCTCTCTCTCACATGATCTCTTTTTCTTCCCCTCTCCCCCTCTCACATTTTATTTCTTCCTCTCTCTTCATGTTGCTCCCTACATCGCAAGGAAATAGTTGGCATTGACCTAGACATATAAATACCTAAACCTAGACCTAGAAATAACAATACTTAGACATGGAAAGACCTAGACCTATACGATGACCATTCCATATACCATGACATAGACCTAGAGCTAGAGCTAGACCATGACCTAGACCACGACATAGATCTCGAGCTAGAGTTAGACCATGACCTAGAAATATACAATGACCATGACCTAGAGCTTGGCATAGACCATGACGTAGACCCCCCTAGCTCCATATAATCCTAGGCACGACCTATACTCATCCATTAACCCCCTCCACACTCAATCCCTGAGTGAATTATGCATATACCTCTTGTTAAAGGCCCTAAATCCATTGCACCCACATCACTCACATCTTGGTGTTCTAACCATTGCTCTAAGCTTCAAAAAAATTTCAATCCTAAGCTCTTAGGTCCTAGTTGTTCCCATACCCCTATACATACTTATTCATAAAGATGTTTGTTTTATAATAAATGCTATATCAATTGCATTAATAGTGCATGTGCACTCTTGTGACTTGAAATAGTTGTAATTGTTGCTCATCTATGCCCAACAGGAACATGTGCATGTTCCTAGAATGCGCACATGCTTTAGTGCACATGCATTCCTACTGAGAATTTTTTTGTGCCAAGCACACTCCACTACCTCATCTATATCAGTCCTGGAAAAAAACTCTTGACACCTACACACAAAAATAACACACACAAACAATTTTTTCTTATTTTAGTCTTATTATTGAATTCATAGATCGTTTTGTGCAATTGCAATACGATTGTGGGATGAATTGGAAGACAAATTTTTCCAAGTGGAATTGGAATTGTTGTTTGTGTCTTCTTGTGTCTTCTTAGAATTGGAAAACAAATTTGTCCATTTGAAATTGTTGTTTGTGTCTTCTTGTGTCTTCTTCGAATTGGAAGACACATTTCTCCAATTGGAATTGTTAGTTGTGTCTTATTGTGTAATACCAAGACAAATTTGTCCAATTGGAATTGTTAGTTGTGTAATACCAAGGAAAATTTATCCAATTGAAATTGGAATTGTTAGTTGTATTCTTGTGTAATACCAAGACAAATTTGTCCAATTCAAATTGGAATTATTAGTTGTGTCTTCTTTTGTAATACAAAGACAAATTTTTCCACTTGGAATTGGAATTGTTAGTTGTGCCTTCTTGTGTAAAACCAAGACAAATTTATGGTGGGGTGCTTGGAAGCAATTTTTTCTCTTTAAACATGGGGAACCAATGGATTCGAGAAATAAATTCCTTGAGAAAATAGAAACTAATCGAAAAGGTAGAAGAAGAAAGAGAAAAGGAAAAGTTACATATGTCAAAGCATATGATTTTAGAAGAGGGAAATCCAATTTATAGTGGAATAGATGTTGTTGTTGTTTCTCCTCCATCACCAAAAGAAAACTGCAAGAGTTCAGTAGAGACCAATCCATCCAGTATCTCATCAAGACATCTTGTTGTGGATGACCAGATGATAGAGTATTTCCTTGGACATGATTATAAAATAGATGAAATTAGAGAGGAAACTGGTGTAAAACATTGTGGTGAAGAAGTTCATGTGATGCAACCTCTTGTTGGATAGTCAGAGGTTCCAAAAAATAGTTAATATCATGTCCACTCTCCTCCAAGATTTGATCTATCAGTGATTGAAGGGGAAAGAACTGCAACATTGATAACTCCAAAACATGGACGTCAAGAGTGCCAGAATAGGGATTCATCGTCCCTACCTATATTGAGCATTGTGCGGAGAAGAATTCCTAAATGCATTCAGGTTGATCAAAGTGGTATAGAATCACTTGAAGGTAAGTTACCCAACCGTACTATTCGCTATAATTCTTATAAAATAATTAAAGAATATTTTGAACCAAAATCTGATGCTACTAAATGTCAATTATTTTTTCCTTTGTTAAAATATAGAAGTTTGACTGTTGTTAGGATATTTTTGGCATTAAAATGTTCAAAAGTTTAGAAACAAGTCATCATATTGTTAGAAACCTTGTATATGTTTTTCAAAGAATTGGTAAGAAATATCATTCTAAAGATCACAAGAAAACATTGTTTTCTACAACAAACCTCTCATATCATGAAATGCAATGTCAAAACCCTTAGAAATTATTATAATAGACAAGACATCCTCGACACAGGAAACCCTACAAATTTGTGAACCTTCAATGGTAGGCTACCTCGTTCTGACATGAAGTTAATTGGAGCAGTTAAGGGATTGGTACATTATTTCTTGCATGAGAACACTATGCCTTCTTCCAACCAAAAAGATGTACTAAAATTGAGAAGAGGATCCAGGGACCATGAACCCCATATTAAACACTTTCTTGACATTACAAAGACAAAATTATATGAGAGATTCAGGACAATACATAGTGCACTTAACTTGAGCCAAATATCTTTCCATAAATGCAAGCCTTGGTATGTTTGAATAAACAAAATTTGTAACACATGTTGTTGTAGATATAACATCATGTTGTTGTAGATATAACATTGAGTATGGTTATTATTATGACATGCATATATATGTTCTTTGTAAGGTCTCTTCCAACAGAGCCTTATAAAACATAAATTTAATTAGAGAAGTGTTATCCTATCATCTTTACAATTTCTTAGTCAGCATATAACCATTCATAACCAGCATATAACCATTCATAACCATTCATCATAATTAAAATTTATGATCAGATCATAATAAATTACATAACACAATAGAATAATGAAAATACATACCTCTAAATGATGCTACTGTTGTTCTCCAACTCTGCCTGATGCTCTGCCCAAAACCGTCTAACCTCCCAGCCAGCTAGGAATAGAGCCTCTCTAGCTCCCTAGCTCTAGGATTTCGTAAGGATTCTTGGCCCCCGAGCCAAAAAATCCCAACAATAGGTGCCCCCTTGTAACAGTCCTACAACAAGCTTCTCCAGCCAAAAACTAGTAATACAGTTTTCCAATCTCCCAAAAACAATGCTCCAATACAGTCTCCCAATATGAAAAATAATGCTCCCTCCAAAAGTCCCCTTCTCCCTAGTGTTTTTCCCCTTCATATCTTCCTTTCCCCCTCTCTCATTCACCACCTTCTCCCTATCATTAAGACTCACCCACCTTATCCCTCCATTCAATGCCAACCACCTTATCCCTTCTCTTTAATGGTTCCATCATTCGATACAAAATAATAATTAATAATTTATTAAACTAGATTTTATTAAACAAATATTTAATCATTAAATTCATTAATTAGTTAATTAAACCAATTCACATTCAACAAATACTTAATCAAGATAATTAATTAATTAATTAATTAAACTAATATACATTAAACAATTAATTAAACCATGACAATTGATTAAAACTTAGGGTTGTTACATACATCCACCCTTCAGGAAACTTTGTCCCGAAGTTAAGGTATTTTATGATACAAGGGAAAAGACACTTGGTTCACACATTCATATCAAATAACCGACATTATTAGTAAGTAAGCCAAGAAAACTCATACATACTAGTGTACATGTACAATAAATGCATGTGTAGCTAGTACATACAAGTCTCGTGCATGTACTAATAACAATAACTATCACCCTTATAGTAATTTATGTATGCATCCAATCCAATCAACAAGACTATTCATTTTATAAAAGATAATAAACCAATGAAATGTTCATGAATTCCCTTAATTACAATAATCTAGATCAACAATTTTATTCAGACAATTGTATTTTATTTAAGTAATGATGAATATACATATATACACATTTTATTTTCATAAGGAAAGACAATAAATTCCACCATAAGACGAATCTACATACACTCTCAACTATTTCTACGCATCCTTCCTCCCTAACTTACTTCCATCTTCCATTCCTATCCTTCCTATGTTAGACTATCTTGGAGTGTCAACTATATTGACCTAACTCCAAATAGAACCCGTAAGAAGAAGTGTCACTATCTTGACCAAGCTTCCCCAGCAGGCAACTGACAATCATCATCACACGTCTAGGGGAGCATGAGATAACACCATCCTCCCATGACTCCAGGTTTTGGAGGATACATGGTGGGAAATGCCTCCACCCCTCCTAACAGGAATAGGTTCCACACCCTACAATGGAATATACAGTGGCACCATGTTGCTGGGATTTTTGTTATCGTTTATTCGGTTTTAGGCAGTCTCACCACCTGAAATCCTGCATTGGTCCACATATCATAGAAATGCATTCAAACCAATATAATTTCACATACAAAGATTCATACCATATTGTTTCTCGGTCAGTGGTCATGACATCCACTTCCATTATCATTATCCCTTGGCTATTTCATAGCCCAATAACCTGCAGATTAGTCTGTAACACAAACTCATACATATCTATGCATTATCATTATGTAATTGCATACAACCATAATTTCAATTCGGTATCCACGTACCAACAACTTTAACATCAAAGTTTTCAAGTTAGAAATAGATCTCATAATACCCCATAATTCAATTAACGTCAACCATTCATAAAATTATCATTTACATAATAGATTGCATCATATCCAACATCATTCAAATAGCATTTAAACCTTCATAGGGTTCGCATTCACATGGTATATTGCATCATATCCATCATCAAAAATAACATTTAAACATTCATAGAATTTACATTCACATAGTAGATCACATCATATCCATCATCATCAATAACATTTAAACATTTATGAAATTTACATTCTCACAATATATCGCATCATATCCATCATTATTAAAATACATTTAAACATTCATAAGGTTCATATGTCTTAAAAGTTCAAGTGTATCATTTAATAGTTTCATTGTGAATAGAAAATAAAGGTGTTAGGCCTCAGGTAATATTAGTTGTCTAAGTCAAAAGGTGGCGTTACATACTCCCAACCTTCGAGAAACATATTCTCGAGGTGGTCTAAAAAGTGAGGGAAAATCTCATCGTAACGTCTCGACATCTTCCCAAGTAGCAGATCCTGGACTATACTTGTCCCACTAGACCTTAACTTGGTCTACCACATGGTTTCTGAGCCGTCAGACTCTACGATCCAATATGCGTAATGGTTCTACCGTGAGGTTCCCATGTCCGATACCTGCAATTCCTTCCAATTTAGTTTATGTGATTCATCATAAACATAATGACGTAGAACAGATACATGAAAAACATTATGAGTTTTATGCAAGTGGGGTGGCAGTATGAGACGATAGGCAACGAGTCCAATTTTCTCTTGGATTCTGAATGGTCCTATAAATCGAGGTGACAACTTTGTCCTCTTCACGAACCAAATGGTACTCTTATTAGGCCTGATTCGAATGAAAACATGATCTCCCACTTTATAACTTCGATTAGTCCTATGTGCATCCGCATAACTTTTCTGTCTATCCTATGTTTCCTTTAGTCTCTGCCTAATCTGAATCACCTGTTTCTCCTTCTCTTGAATCAATTAATCCCCAACTGTTACTCGATCTTCTAACCTTTCCCAACTCAATGGCATTCTGAATGGCCTTCCATATAGAGCTTCGTAGGGTGGCATTACGATGGATCTATGAAAACTGTTATTGTAGGAGAACCCTACCAAAGGTAGGTAATTCTCCCAATGGGTTTGATTATCTGTGACATACATCCTAAGCATGTCTTCCATGACTTGATTTACTCCCTCATTTTTCCCATCTATTTCAGGATGATAAGTTGTGCTTAAGTTCAACTGAGTCCCCAACGTTGACTCCAAACTTGTCCAAAACCTAGAAGTGAATCTGGAGTCCCTATCTGAAATGATCTTCTTAGGTATCCTGTGCAAACGAATGACCTCACTTACAAACATGCGTGCCACATCAGTGACATCATAAGTGTCTCTAACTGAAATAAAATGAGCACTCTCGGTTAACTTATCAACTATCACAAGAATGGCATTGTTTCTATGAGATGTGAGCGTCAAACCCACAACAAAATCCATAGAAATGACTTCCCACTTGGACATAGGAACATCATGTGGATGTAGGAGGCCTTCCAGGTGATGGTGGTCGGATTTCACTTGTTGACACTCTAGGCACTTGGCGACGAAATGGACTACATCACGCTTCATGCATACCCATAAGAGGAACTTCCCATGTTTGCGTACATTTTCTTCACACCTGGATGCGCACAATAAAGTGCTCTATGGGCTTCCTTCAGTATGATGCTTCAAATATCCCCACTTTTAGGGATGTACATCCTTCCTCGATATATTAATAGTTTGTCTGCTTCCAGACTATATCCTTCATAATTTGGATCTAATTGCCTCCCACTCTAGAGGTTTGAGGTAACCTTTAAATACTAATTGTCCCCAAGGAGTTGTGTCAACACACGTTCCCTCATATTGACTTTTAAGGGTACCAAGGAGAAGACATGTGGCCTCCTACTCAAGGCATCCATGACCACATTCTCTTTTCCCTTGATATATGAAATACCAAAATCGTACTCACCCATAAACTCACTCCATCGCCTTTGCCTGGCATTCAAATCCCTTTGAGTGAAGGATGTTTTAAAATTTGATGGTCTGTTTTGAGCTCAAAGTTTCTCCCTACTAGATAGTGCCTCCAAAGTTTCAGAGCTAGCATTACTGCTGCCAACTCTAAATCATGAGTAGCGTAAAGTTCCTTGTGTTTCTTCAACTTCCTTGGCGCATAAGCTATCACTCCTCTATCCTGCATTAGCACAGCCCCCAACCCTTTCTTTGAGGCATCCGTGCAGACTGTGAATTCCTTGTCCATATCCGTCACTCATAGAATTGGTGCACTGGTTAGTAACCTTTTAAGCTCGATGAATGCACTATCGCATTCTTTTGTCCATTCATACCTGGCCCCCTTGCACTACAAAGTGGTGATGGGTTTCACTATTTTAGAGAAACCTTCCACAAATCTCTGATAATAACCTGCTAGCCCCATGAATATTCTTACCTCATGATCATTTTTCGGCACTGGCCACTCCATAATGGCCTTTACCTTTTCTGGGTCCACAAAGATTCCTTCACTGGAAATTATATGACCTAAATAGTGAATTTCTTTCTGGAAGAAGGAACACTTCAACAACTTCCCATACAATTTGTTCTCTCTAAGGCAAGATAACACCACTCTCAAGTGTTCCTCATGTTCTCTTTCACTCTTGGAATAGATGAGGATATCATCTAGAAAGACTTGTACAAAGTGGTCTAAGTACTTCTGTAATACACCATTCATGAGGCTCATGAATACTGCTAGTGCATTGGTCAATCCGAAAGGTACTACAACGAACTCATAATTCCCAAACTGAGT
Organism: Picea mariana; assembly: GCA_032191745.1. Classification (NCBI taxonomy): domain Eukaryota; kingdom Viridiplantae; phylum Streptophyta; class Pinopsida; order Pinales; family Pinaceae; genus Picea; species Picea mariana. The sequence continues at coordinate 84,393 of JASDQU010105758.1, read as the reverse complement.
TCGAAAGGCAGTTTTAGGAATATCGCCTTCCTTAATCCTTAACTGGTGATACCCTGATCGCAAATCAATTTTTGAGAATATCGTTTCTCCTTTCATCTGATCAAAGAGGTCATCTATTTGTGGCATTGGCTACCTATTTTTCACTGTAGCTCGGTTCAAGTCCCTGTAATCTATACACAGTCGTAAGGAACCATCCTTCTTCTTCACAAAAATTACTGGTGCACCCCAAGGTGAGACACTAGGCCTTATTAGCCCTAAGTCAAGTAGCTCTTTCAACTGCATCTGCAACTCACAAAGTTCTGGCATTTTCATCCTATACGGAGTCTTGGAAATTGGTTATGCACTAGGTTTTAGATCAATAGTAAAATCAAGCTCCCTCTCAGGAGGTAACCCTGGCAACTTGCTCGAAAAAATATCTTTAGACTCTAGCAATACTGGGTACTGATCCAAGGAGGGTTCTTTCCTTTCATTCACTACTTCCACTACATACATTCGACACCCTTGCCTCATGCACCACTTAACCTTCATAGTTGAGATAAAGCGTAGAGACACTCATCTCCGTACACCATGGATCTCTATTGGCCTTCCTTCATCGTCAACACAAAGCACCCTTTTTGTGAAACAATCTACCATAGATCGATGTGCTTCTAACCAATCCATTCCAATGATTAGGTCATATGTCTCGAGAGCAGTGACATATACCTTCAACCTGGTAGTACACACTCCCAGGTTTACCAGACAATTATTAACGTTAGGTCCTACCACTTGTTTTTCCCCCGAAACCATCTCGACTTATTTAAAGTCATCGTGCTCGTAGGCTGCCAACCCACTCTTTTCTAATGCAAATGGTGAAATGAAACTATTTGTAGCACTAGAATCAAATAAAATTTTAACATTGATATGATTTAGCATACCCAATGATTCCACCACCATGGATTGATGTTCTTCCTGGTGATTATTAACTGCTGCATAAATCTGGTGGCTGCCACTTGCTCTTCCCATCGAGGCCTTTCCTTCTCTATGCACAAATCCTTATTGTAACTCTGGGCAGTCGAGCTGGTAATGGGGTCATCCACACCCCCAACACATAACATGAGATGGAACCTGTGCATTTCTCTATGACAGTCTCTGAAATGAGCTCCTTCCCCTGGAACCCTGCCCCTACTAGTTGCTCCCTGAGATGGTCGTGGACCTACCTGTGTCATTGGTGATGAACAAGATGTTGCACTCGCTACCATTGAAATACCTGTGGTGATTGTCCTTTGTGCAACTCTATTACCATATGGAGGTAGCCTGGAGCTCCCTCCTTTGGAGAATGCCCTAGGGGCCTTCCCCACGAATCCAGGATGATGTGGAAAGGTCGACCTCATACCTCCATTTAAGTTCATGTGTTCCTCAGCATAACGTGCATTTTAGACTGCTTCCGCTACTGAAGACAATTTCCACATCCGCACCATGGCCCTTATCTTAGGGTTTAACCCATAGACAAAGCGTTCTGCCTTTCGTTGGTCATTATTCATGTATGAAACATATTTGACCAATTCCATAAACCTGATCTCGTATTCTTCTACAGTCCTTATTCCCTATACTAGAGCATGAAATGCTCCCACCTGTTGTTCCTCATAGTAAGCTGGTAGATATTTCCTTTGGAACCTCTCCTCAAAAAGTTCCCAAGAGACAATGTCCGGGGTAAGGTGCAATTGCCTCTCTAGGTTTCCCCACTAGTTTAGGGCATTGTCACTTAACTGAAAGATTGTTATTTTCACCTTTGATGTGGAAGCATAGTCTCTTAAGGAGAAACACCTTGTCATGCCTTCCAACCATGCCTCTGCACATTCACTGGCACGACCCCCGAAAAAATATGGAAGTTTGATTTTCTGCAATTCTCTAGTGATGTATTAGGGTGGAGGCCCTCCCCTTGAATCCCTCGACGCTTCAGGATTTCCAATTCCAAATGGTGGGGGATCCACTTCGATCCCTGCTGGTTGACGCCCCTTTAAATTCTTATTTATGGCCTCCAAAGAGTGTAGAATGAGGGCTAATTCAAGTGATGGTGGTGGCAGCATTGGCAGTCCCTGTGATTATGCCCCTCGGCCTCAATTTCCTCAAGTCTTGACCATCCTGTATAATTGAATCTGCATCGACCAAAATTTTTTCAGGGTGAGTCTAGGACAATTCACATTTGTGCAACTTAAACTAGAAAACAAGGTTAGGCATAAGGTTTTTTTTACTTGTCTGTAAACAGACATTACTCTCTTTAGGGGAAGTGGCTAGGTTAGGGTTAAAGTGTCTAAGCTCGATGTCTTTGCCTAAGAAAAATACTGACTCTCTCTCCTGGTATCTACGCTAGCACTGTACCACACTCACCTATTCCTCTAACTTACCTTCCCAGTGTGCATGAAGCCCCCCCCCCTCTCCCCGTGTCATGGTTTAAGTCCTTAAACTTTTCGTTTAAGACTATTTAATGTGATTTTGAACACAGTTAATCATTAAATATGTACTTAATTACTTACTTTAATTAATCAGTCTAATTAATTAGTCACTAGCTAATTAATCACTAATTTAATTAATCATTTCAATTAACTAACCACTTTTAATTAATCACATTAATTTAAAATTTAAAACATAAGTTTATAATTAAAACATAGTTTAAATATGTTTAAACCTAAATTTTAAACATAAATTTATAAATCAAACATAGCTTAAATTTTAAACGATAATATATATATATATATATATATATATATATATATATATATATTAAAAGTAATAATAATAATAATATAAAATATAATAATTAAATATTAAAAAAATTAAAATTAAATAGATAAAATGATAATATAAATAAATAAAATTTAAGTCGGGCAGTGGGTCCTCGCATGAGGCCCACATGCCTCTTCCTCTTGATTTCTGTTACTAACCCTAACCCTAGCGATTCCAACAAATTTGTTACACCATCTCTTGCACACATAATTGTTTACTTGAAGCTGCCATGGTCATCACCTCAACAAGCTTCTTTCTCATGAACCCTACTGTCGCTTCCTGCCTTTCCTACAAAATCTTCAGCCTTGTTACCCTCTGTTGTTTCCATACAAACCCTTGACCTTTCCTGTAAAATTTCCTCAGGATTTTAACGGTCACATAGAACTTTCTTGCCCCAAAATTGCTTACAAATCTGTGGGGTTTTTAGCGATTTTGGTGGTATTTTGTTGACGCTGTGGAGATGTTCAAAGCTCACATAGAAGGGTTTGTGAACTGGAAGCCGCATGGGCATGGACATTTGGAGGTCGGTCGTGGCAGTGCATCCTTCCAACAAATAAAGGTATGGCGGGTTTGGCATCGATCTCTTTGCATTATGTTAATGTGTGGCTAACCTGCATTTTTTTTGTGTGTATGGAAAGCACGCTTGAATTGATGGTTGTGGATTTGGATGAGATATGTGGAATGTTGAGGTCTTGGCACTTGAGGGTGGCTTTGGTGGCTTATCTGTTTACTTGATTGTTTGCTTTGGTGGCTTATTTGTTTGTTTGTTAGCTTTGGTGGCTTATCTGTTTGGTGGTGTGTCTGAAATGAATATCCCCATCAGAGATGGCTTCTATTTGTTTTCTTGCGGGCTCCTCTCTTGTGGCATGGAAAAGGCCTCTGGGCTGCAACTATGCCCTCATAGGCTCCTCCTTTGGTGCTTGGTCTCGGTGTAGGTAGCAACGCCCTTGGGCTCTCTCTCCATGGCGCTTTGTCACTGTGTATGGTGACTCGAAACCAGTGCAAGGGCCTGCAGGCTTGGCGCTATTATTTTAAATGTGTTTTGTGCTTTTATTTCTCTCTTTGTTGGCTTGGTGCGTAGTCTTGGGCTTTGGTGCTATTTGTGTTATGTTGGCACTCACTTGTGTTGTTACTTTGTCCGATCGTGCTTGGAGATTTGGCCTAAAGAATTATACTTGGAAATGAAACAACCCTTCTGGTCTCGCTACTTCGTGGCTTAGAGCTTGGTCTCGGTCTTGAGTGTTGTCTTGTGATGTGTTGCGTTGTTCGATGCTTGTGACTTGGTAGTGATGCGTAGGGAAACCAATCTCTACGTCTTCTCACTCAATCCCGGAGTTGGGCTTAGATTTGGTATTTGACTTGTGATGTGTAACATGTGTAACTTGCGGCTTGGTAGTCTTACTTGATGCTTGGTTCATTAATACTTGGAGATTGGGCCACAGGCCCAATATTTTACTTTTATTTATACGTGTTGTGCAAATTATGCCCATCGTGGTGTGTCAAGTGATTTAATTTGTTGTGTTGGCTTGGTTCATATATGTGGCATGAAATTAGATTCTTGAGATTGGGCCTCGAGCCCATTACTTCTTTTATTTTTTATTTTTTTTATTTTATATTGATCTGTGGACGTGAGGGCTTCCATTGTGGGCACTTGCTCTCAGCATACTTGACAATTTGATTTGGTCATATGACTTTAAATTTTTATTTTTATTTTTTTTGCCCTTTTTTTCATATTTATTTTCTATCCTTCTTTTTACCTTATACATACATACATACATACATACATACATGCATACATACATACATACATACATACATACATACATACATACATACATACATACATACATACATACATACATACATATATATATATATATATATATATATATATTCAATGTGTTAAAAGCAAGTGTTAAAATTGATTTAACACTTTCAAATTGTATAATATTATACCGTTTCATTTTCAATGCGCATATTGTTTTTATGTATATAGATCTGTATATATAATTAAAATAATTGTGTGCTTGGCTTGCAGGTTAGGTGGAGCTGGAGTTTGGAGCTTGGCCCTCGGGCCCAGATTTATATTTACATTACTATATATTTTCATAAACAGAGTATTTATATATTTTCTGGTTACATAACTCCTTTCAAGGATTTTGCTTGTACAGGTCAACAAGTTTTAAAGTTTTAGAGGGTTTCAGGGCTGTTTTCAGGGTTGTTTGATTGACACAAAACATATCTTTCAGTCAAGAGTCAAGAGGATGGGTGGGTAGGTAGTCCCTTGACTCCAGATTTTAAACCAGACTCTGATACCATGTGTAAGGTCTCTTCCAACAAAGCCTTATAAAACATAAATTTAATTAGAGAAGTGTTATCCTAACATCTTTACAATTTCTTATTTAGCATATAACCATTCATAACCAGCATATAACCATTCATAATCATTCATCATAATTAAAATTTATGAGAAGATCATAATAAATTACATAACACAGCAAAATAATGAAAATACATAACTCTAATTGATGCTATTGTTGTTCTCCAACTCTGCTTGATGCTCTGCCCAAAATCGTCTAACCTCCCAGCCAGCTAGGAACAGAGCCTCTCCGGCTCCCTAGCTCCAGGATTCCGTAAGGATTCCTAGCCCCCAAGCCAAAAACTCCCAGCAACAGATGCCCCCTTGTAACAGTCCTACAACAAGCTTCTCCAACCAAAAACCAGTAATACAGCTTTCCAATCTCCCAAAAAAAATGCTCCAATACAGTCTCCCAATATGAAAAATAATGCTCCCTCCAAAAGTCCCCTTCTACCAAGTGTTTTTCCCCTTCATATCCTCCTGTCCCCCTCTCCCATTCACCATGTTCTCCCTTTCATTAAGACTCACCCACCTTATCCCTCCATTCAATGCCAACCACCTTATCCCTTCTCTTTAATGGTTCCATCATTCAATACAAAATAATAATTAATAATTTATTAAACTAGATTTTATTAAACAGATATTTAATCATTAAATTCATTAATTAGTTAATTAAACCATTTCACATTCAAAAAATATTTAATCAGGACAATTAATTAATTAATTAATTAAACTAATATACATTAAACAGTTAATTAAACCATGACAATTGATTAATACTTAGGGTTGTTACATTTTTCATGTTTTTCATAACAACCTTTTGCATGAATTCTCAATTATATTTCCGTCGTTGTATTCTAGAGACTTTATTCACAACATCTTGTGTACAAGGCTACAGGGTTGTACATTTAATCTTTCTTATATGGGACATGCCCTAGGTGCGGTGGATTGACATTACTGAGCAAGAGAATCCATGTAAGTGATGAGTATGAATTGGGGAGGAAGGATGTTTCCTTGCAAAGCTTTAGATATGTCACATATGATATTGATGGAGGATAGGAAAGAAAAAAGATACAATTGGTGACTTCCTAGGTACAAGTATGTGACTTCATGAAGGAATTCATCAAAAATACATGACGATATGTTCAACATGTGCATGTGGCTTGATAGAAGGACGAACATTTTTTAATATACATATATACATTTCTCATTGGTATTGTGTTATCATTGGTTGATTTTTCTAAGAACTACACCGTTCAACTATAAAATGAGATTCAAATCCAATATTATCACTCAAAGTAGGTCAAAATAATGGTCCATATCACTTACAGTCATGGGTCAGATAGTAACAAAGAAAACTGAGTTATATTGAAAGAGTATCACTTCTACATAATCTATGATAGGTGTGATGAATTATCCTATGTACAACATTACTTTCAGTTGTTTTACAATCACCTTAAGGAGAAGAACATACAGATAGATCAACATTGGATTTGGTCAGATGATTGCATAGGCCGGTCCAAAAATGATTGTGTATTTCAATGGTTGTGTATGTTGCACAAAAAACTCAAGGTACCACACATTTAGAACTAGTTTGATTCTAGGCATGGGAAAGGGGATCATGATGGAGCAGGTTCATGCATAAAAAAAGCGTTACGTAGGAAAAAATGAAGTTCACAACTACTTCCCTCATGATTCAAGATGCAAAATCCATTGTTGACTAGTGTTCTTGAGTAATGGGAAAGGGAGCAGGAACTCGTGAAGACCAATCACATAGGAAAGGACATGTACACAAATATTTTTGGGAGGTGGTTGATGTAGATCGATCACAGTGGTATGAATGCTAAAACATCCAGGGCACTTGTGGATTCCATTCATTTAGAACATTAGACAATGCAATAGTTGAAATATGGATGAGAAAAATCCATTGCTTTTGTTGTCCATGTAGTAGTAATGAATGGGATGATTGTGAATTGATAGACTGGGTTGATAGATGGGATCGTGTATCACTCCCCATTTTTCAACTTATAACTATGGAATTATCCTAGTTGGAGGAGGATCAATCAAGTATTTCAGCAAATTATGATCATGTCTCAGATCTCATAATATCAGGTTTGTTAAAACCTTCTATTAAATTTTGAATAACTAGCATCAATGTATTATGCTTTCATCATTTAGTGGAATCACGTGTTGGTACTCCATTTTTTATAGGGCACATATATGTAGTGTTTTTCCCAAGTGGTAATTAATGGGGCACTGATTATTGGTTGGCATGTTTCTTAGACGGAAATCATACCTTCATGAGACCAGTAAAAGACTTCGAAGGAATTTAATTTTGGATTGGGTCGATGGTTATTAAAGGAGAATGTCTAACACGGGATGAAAGAACAAGGAAGAAAGGTTGTTATGTATTTAAATATTATAGACCAGGTGAAGTCGTATACCACTTTATGAACTTAGTTGTTGGTACAAACCTCCAACTACAAACAATGCCAGGTAAGAACTCATGAAAAGTATGATACTTCTTACATTACTCTGAGCACTCGAAGTTAATGGAGACCATCAGTATTACAAGTGATCTCGATGGTCTACTTGAATGACCATAGGTATGTAAAAGGAATAATTGAACAAATATTTCAGATTTATGAATTATTGAAATTTTGCATTCATTTTATGGTTGTTATGGTATTCTTGTATTTCCATTCCTTTCCTTTCATTGTCATGCCATGTATTTCCATGCCTTTCATTTCCTTTCCTTTCCATGCCATGCATTTCCTTTCCATTCCATGTCATGCCATTCCTTGCCTTTCCATTTCATGCCTTTCCATTCAATGATATTCCTTACCTTACCTTCACTTTCCATTCCATTCCAGTCCATGTCATTCGATGTCTTCAATTTCCATTCCTTGCCTTTCCTTGTCATGCCATGCCTTTCATTGCCTTGCCTTTCCATTCCATGCCTTGCCTTGCCATGCCATGTCATGCCATGCATTTTCTTTCCATTTCATGCCTTGCCTTTCTATGCTATGCATTTCCTTGCCTTCACTTGCCATGCCATGCCTTGCCTTGCATTGCATTTCCTTCACTTGCCATGTCATGCCTTGCCTTGCCTTCACTTTCCATGCCATGCCATGCCTTGACTTTCCTTCACTTGTCATGCCATGCCATGCCATGTATTTCCTTGCCATGTAATGCCATGCCTTGCATTGCATTTCCTTAACTTTCCATGTAATTCCTTGTCTTTCCATGCCATGCCTTTCCTTTCCATGCCTTTCCTTGACATGTCATGCATTGTCATGATATGTCATGCCTTGTCATGACATGTCATTTTAGGAACCAAATATCAATATAGCATAGAAAAACCTCAGAGTAAGTACTCAACGCCTTGAAAAAGAGAGAAATTCAGATAATAAGCCTCTTCGAGGGGAAACCCCCTTATGCCCAAATAAATGTACAATTCCAAGATGATTCCAAATTAAAATGTCTCCTTGGTATATATAGGAGACTAGGAGGTATAATTACAACTAATGGAATAAAGCCGACATAAATAAAATAACATTGCTAATGCAATATGCCCCAATTAATGGGTGATGAGCCAATATTAGGGCTTAACATGCCCCTCCCCTTGAGACAAGGGTTGTCTACAACGCTTGAGTAACTCTGGATGCTTCTGTATAAAAGACTCATCTTCCCAAGTGGAATCTTCAGCTGGTAGTTTCCTCCATTTAATGAGATACTCTGAAATGGATCTATTCCTCAACTGGCGAACTCTTGTGTCAATGATAGCTTCAGGCTCCAAGATGATTTTTCCTTCCTTGCCAAGTTCTGGCAATATAGTTTGAACTGGGATCTTATCGCCTATAACCTTCTTTAAGCATGAAACATGGAAAACTGGGTGTACTCGTGAAGATGCAGGCAACTCCAATTCGTATGCCATAGTACCAATCTTTTGCAACATCTTATAAGGGCCATAGTACTTTGGTGATAATTTATTATACTTTTTGGCTTGCTTGAGGGAAATCTATTTGTATGGTTGTAGTCTTAAAAAAACCCAATCCCCTACTTCAAAAGTTATTTCACTACGATGTTAATCTGCTTGTTGTTTCATGTGATTTTTTTCCATGGTCAGGTTTTCCTTTAAGATTTGGAGAACATGTTGTTGATGCTCGATGTGATCTTCTACTGCTTGAACCTTAGATTTTTATTTTAGAGAAGAAGTGATGGAAGGAGGGTGGTATCCATAGAGTTCCATAAATGGTGTCATTTTTTTTGCAGTATGAAAGGAAGTGTTATACCACCATTCTTTCAAGGGTAACCATTTGAACCACTGTGTTTTTTTATCAGAGACAAAGCAACGAAGGTAGCCTTCTAGACATTTGTTCACTATCTCAGTTTGTCCATCAGATTGAGGATAATAGGATGAGCTATGAGCCAATTGAGTACCCAAACAAGAAAATAATTCTATCCAAAAATGTCCAGTGAAGATGGGATCTTTGTCACTTACAATAATCTTTGGGTTGCCATGTAGCTTTTGAACTGTCTCCATGAATGCGGTGGAAATTGTACTAGCTTTAAAGGGATGAGAGAGTGCACAAAAGTGTGTGTACTTGGTTAGTCTATCAACAATCACAATGATGAAACTCTTTCCTTTAGACTTCAGTAACCCTGTGATGAAATCCATGGAAACCTCCTCCCAGTGCTGACTTGGGATGGCTAATGGTTGTAAAAGACCTGGGGTCTTAATTGTTTTCACCTTATTTTGTTGGCAAACCAAACATTCTGCACAAACCTTTGAACATCAATTTTAAGGCCATCCCAAAAAAAATCCTTCTTGACTCTATGGTAGGTTTTCAAAAATCCCGAGTGCCCTCCTACTGGAGAGGTGTGCAATTCCAATAATACCTTTTGTTTGAGTTGGGATTTCTTACATAAATATAAGTGATCTTTGTACCATAGTGAATCATTTTTCCATGTAAATGTATCTGATGCACTGGAATCATGCTGCAACCTTTGAATGAGAGTCCACACTTTTTCGTCATTCTTCCATTCATCCCTTGCTTCTATTATCCAATCGAGTTGGATGATAGAGATAGAATAGAGAAAGGCCTCAACATCTTCATCCTTTCTTGAGAGTGCATCTGCCACAACATTTTTCTTCCCCTTTTTATAGACGATTTCAAAATCATAACACAATATCTTGGTTACCCATTTTTGTTGTTCTTCTGAAGATAGTATTTGTTCCAAGAAGTATTTAAGACTATCATGATCTGTTTTGACCTTGAAGTGCCTACCTATTAAGTAAGGATGCCATTTCTTCAATGTATGTAGTATTTCCATCATTTCCTTCTCATAAATGGGTTTGTGTAAGTCCTTTCCCTTGAGTGGTCGACTTTCAAAATCCAGGGGCCTTCCTTATTGCATTAGGACAACACCAATTCCATTTCCCGAGGCATCACATTCCACAATAAAGGTTTTATGAAGTCTGGAGTGGTCAAGACAGGAGCTTTGCACATCACCTCTTTAAGTTGTTCAAAATATTTAGTTGCCTCTAGAGTCCATGAAAATGCATCCTTCTTAGTTAGTGTCATTAAAGGTGTTGTTATTCTTCCATAGTGCCAAACAAACTTGCGCTAGTAACCTGTCAAACCCAAAAATCCTCTAAGATTCTTCAATGTTTTGGAAATCAGCCATTCCATCATGGCCTTAATCTTGTTAGAGTCTACCTTAACACCTTCATGAGATACAATATGACCCAAATACTCTACCTCCTTCACTCCAAAGAAAAATTTGGATGGCTTGGCATACAGTTGTTTCTCCTTTAGTAGTTGTAGCACCTTGTCAACATGTCGCACATGATCCTCCCAAGACTTGTTATAGATTAGTATATCATCAAAAAATACTAACACAAATTTTTGAAGGAAGGGCTTGAAAATGGAATTCATCAACCCTTGGAATGTGGAAGGTGCATTTGTAAGGCCAAAAGGCATGACCAAAAATTCATAATGCCCTTCATGAGTTTGGAATGTTGTTTTTGGGATATCTTCTTCCTTCATTCTAATCCGATGATACCCTGAACGAAGATCCAATTTTGTGAAATAGATTACTCCATGTAGTTCATCTAACAATTCATCAATGATGGTAATAGGAAACTTATCTTTAATAGTGATCTTATTGAGCTCTCTATAATCTAGACACATACGCCATGAGCTATCTTTCTTGAATACCGTTACCACTGGTGCAGAGTAAGAACTTTGGCTAGGTCTAATAATGTCAGCCTCTAACATTTATTCAACCATGCGCTCAATTTCACTCTTCTGGGCATAAGGGTATCTCTATGGCCTGATGTTAGGAGGAACACTCCCGGGAATTAGGTGAATTTCATGATCATGATTTCGAGTGGGTGGAATACCTTTGGGAATATATTCAAATACTTTGGAATGCTTATCAATGATCCCTTGGAGATCTTGAGGAATAGATGGCTTAGATGTTTGAACATCTAGTGAGCATAGTTGTGCAATAATGCCTTGATGCCCCTTTTTCAATAATTTTGTCATGCCATTAGAGATTATCACCTTACCAGGTTTCCATG
>JASDQU010105758.1:59845-72066 GCA_032191745.1 Picea mariana | reverse complement strand
TGTTCTTCTTCCTCTTCACAATCTATGTAGAATAATTTCTTCTCACCACACTTATGTCCCTTACTGTACTTGTTGTCACAATTAAAGCATAAACCTTTTTCTTTTCTTTCCTCCAATTGTTGAGGTGTCAACCTTGTAGGTTGAGGTGTTTTAGAAGACGGAGCATTATTCTCTATATATATGTTTGGATTGGTCCTTCTAGTAGCCATAGCCATATTTTTACTTTCAACATTTCTTGCCACCTTAAATGCATTCTCCAATGATTTGGGTTCCCAAAGGAGAACCTCATGTTGAATATTATCCTTTAAAGTTCCTATGAATACATCAATCAAGTGCTCATCTGGAATATCTCTTACCTTTATATTCAATCTTTGGAAGCTCTCGATGAGCTCTGTAACTGAACCCTTTTTCTTGAGATTTATCAATTGGCTAAAAAAGGTATTGCTCATTGTATCCTCACAGTGTGCTATCATTTCTTCCGTGAAAATTGTCCAAGTGACAAGTGATTTGAGAGAACAAAGCCATCTATACCATACAAATTGATTGGTTTCTACATATAAAGAAGCAATTCGTACCTTTTGTGTATGTGGCACATTATGTAGATCAAATAATTGCTCCATCTGAAGTATCCATGTGATTGGATCCTTGCCATCAAACTTCCTCATATAGATCTTAGGAACGTGGTTGGTATTCGACCCAAAGTTGGAATTTCTCCATTCTTGATTCACCTTCCTTGTGTCCTCATCATGAATTTCATGGGATACATTTTCACTTTCAAGTGTCCTCTCTATTATGAAAATTTTCAAACCTTCCATGATCTCCCCTTTTAAACCCTCCATCATCTCTTATAGTTCATCTTTTGTTAATGTCTTCTTTTGTAAATCATTTATGTCCCTACACATTTCTTCACCTTCATCAAGAGTCCATGTAGGATTATCTGGAGGCTCATTTGGTGTAGAAGTTCCCTTTTTGGGTGGCATGCTGGACAAGTATCACTTTTGAACCTTGATTTTGAGGTAGTTCTGCTAGACAATATTTCTTCTGTTGTATCTCCAAATTTTCGGCCCTTCTGGGTATGAAACTTTATTTTTTGTATTTATCTGGTATTTTTTCTCTGCAATTCCATAGGTCTAATCAAAATTGGATGTGCCAAGTGGAATTTACGGTAAATTCCCCACAACATGATGATTTTTGGCCTTTCCGGGAGATGTCACTTATATAGTGTGCCCTGCACAAAATAATTGATATAAATTCTGAAAATCGTACCAGAAATAATACAGACTTTCCACTATCCAATGCAACTAGTCTCACGCAATTTGGATACTCTAGGAAGAATTTATTATTGTTTTACCTAGAACACCTTCTTGAGACTAGTCAATAGGACTAGCCAGATACCCTATCTTCCACAAGGTGTATATACAAATGTAAGATGAACAAGAAGAAGAAATTCTTACCACATATACCCTACTAATTTATGTGAATATCCTCCAACGTTAAGGGTATGAAACATTATAGAAACAATTTTATAGAGAAAATTTTGCAATGACTCAGTTCAGGATGATTCCAAAACCCTATCTTGTACAGGTTGTATCTCCGAAATTATAAGGCCTCGGGAGCTAAAATTTTAACCCAACATACCTTGATCCATCTACTAAATATGTTCCATTCCATTCCTTCTGAAACGTTGTAGAAAAAAATTTATATCAAAAATTCCAAGGTGTCTCAGATGTAGCAGTGAAACCCCAAGACCTTGAGCTCTGATACCATATGTTAGGAACCAAATATCAATATAGCATAGAAAAACCTCAGAATAAGTACTCAACACCTTGAAAAAGAGAGAAATTTAGATAATAATCCTCTTCTAGGGGGAAACCTCCTTATGCCCGCATAAATGTACAATTCCAAGATGATTCCAAATGAAAATGTCTCCTTGGTATATATAGGAGACCAGGAGGTATAATTACAACTAATGGAATAAAGCCGACATAAATAAAATAACATTGCTAATGTAATATTCCCCAATTAAGGGGTAATGAGCCAATATTAAGGCTTAACATGTCATTACATGCCATTCCTTTCCATGCCTTTCTTTTCCATGTCATTCATTTCCATGCCATGCCATGCCTTGCCTTGTCATGCCATGCCATTCCATGATAGTTCTTGCCTTTCCTTTGCTTCTCATCACATGCCTTTCCATTCCTTGCCTTGTCATGCCATGTCATGTCTTTCCTTTCCATGCCATGTCATTCCATGCCTTCACTTTCCATGCATTACCTTTCCTTCACTTTACATGCCTTGCATTTCCTTCACTTATGATTCCATATCGTTCCTTTCCATGACATGCCTTGCCTTTCCATGCCTTTTCATTCCATGCTATGCCTTGCCTTTCCATGCCATCCCTTGCCTTGCCATGACATGCCATTCCTTGACTTGCCTTCACTTTTCTTTCCATGCCATGCTTTTCCTTGAATGATCATAGGTATGTAGAAGGAATAATTGAAAAAATATTTCAAATTCATGAATTATTGAAATTTTGGCTTCATTTTGTGGTTGTTATGGTATTCTTGTATTTCTATGCCTTCCATTTCCTTGCCATTCCATGCCTTTCCATTCCTTGCATTGTCTTTCATTTCCATACCATGCCTTGCTTTTCCTTACATTTCCTTCACTTGTCATGTCATGCCTTGCCTTGCCTTCACTTTTCATGCCATGGCATGCCATGCCTTTCCTTTCCTTCACTTGTCATGGAATGTCATGCCTTGTCATGCCATGCCTTTCCTTTCCTTCACTTGCCTTACCTTTCCTTACCTTGACATGACATGCCATGGCATTCCTTTCCTTTCCATGCCTTCCCCTTTCATGCCATGCCTTTCCTTTCCTTCACTTTCCTTTCCTTGCCTTGTCTTGACATGCCATGCTATGACATTCCTTTCTTTTCCATGCCTTCCCTTGTCATGCCATGCCTTGCCTTGCCTTGCCATGCCTTTCCTTTCCTTGTCTTTCTATGTCATTAATTTCCAGTCCATGTCTTTACATGCCATTCCATTCCTTGCCTTGCCTTTCCTTTCCATTCCATTCCATGCCTTTCCATACCTTTATTTTCCATTCCATGATATGCCCTTTCATGTCTATCCTAACAAGGTGTTAAATTGTCAAACATATGTAATAAGCATTGAGAAAAACTTTAGTGTCAGAGATCCTCCAACAAATGGTTTTTCGGTCAATGGAACTACGGTGGAGGGGCCCCATTAACTAAAACCTAGTGTTTTGGAGACAATGCAACTGAAGGTTCATCCATCCAAGTCCTAGTTTTATTTTTATCATAAGTTGCAACTTGCCTCCTCAAGCCATTCAGGGACATGTTAACAATTTGGTCCAGGGGCATAAAATCCAAATCAAGTAGCATTATAGAGTTTTGTAAGCTATCACAAGTATTTTTTTTGAAGGCTCATGTGACCATGCTACCCAAAATCGCTCAACACAGTGTTCTTGAAAATTGACCTCTTGTTCAAAAATTGCACTATGCCTCATTGAGCAAAACCCTAGTGTCGGAGATCCTCCAACAAACGGTTTTCTAGTCAATGGAATGACATCAAAGGAGCCCTACTAGCTAAAACTCAGTGCTCCAGATCCAATGCAACCGATATTGCATCCATCCAAGTTCAGGTTTGATTTTTATCGTGAGTTTCAACTCACCTTCTCAAGTCATTTAGGGACATGTCGCTAATTTGGTCCAGGGGCATAAAATACAAACTGAGCAGCATAACGGAGTTTTGTAATCTCCAACAAGTTTGTTTGGCTAAGGTCCATGCGACCACTCTACCCACAATTACTTGACACAAAGTTCTTCAAAATTGACCTCTTGTTTAGAAATTTCACTATGCCTCATTGAGAAAAACCTTACTACCAGAAATCCTCCAACAAATGGTTTTTCGGTCAATGGAATGATAGTGGAGGGGCCCCACTAGCTGAAACTCAGTGTTCCAGATCCAATGCAACTGACGGTTTGTCCATCTGAGTCTCAGTTTGAGTTTTATCGTGAGTTGTAACTTGCCTCCTCAATTCATTTAGGGACATGTCACCAATTTGGTCTAGGGGAATAAAATCCAAACCAATCAACATAACAGAGTTCCATGCCATGCCTTCAAAACTATGAATATACCTTAGATCCATGTTTCAAGTTTTGTGGATGATTTTATGGTTAGGAATTCATGTATGATCATTGATTTATCTAGGAAGTTCTCTTTCTAAATCGTTGTTGGTTATTTCTTGAATGTATTAAATAAATGTTTTATCAAAGTGGTTATATTACATGTTATCTTGTATTCTTATTGAATTAAACTTGTCTTGAAACCCTCAATTTCTTGGTTAGATTAGGACTTACCCTCAATTTCCAGCCTTGTTAGCTTGACGTCTAGGTTTTAATTGTCATATTTCACAATTAGAATACACCTTCACACCTTTTATTACATTTTTGTCATAATTTTCATCCCTCTAGGGCTTGATGTCTTGAATATTCTAGGTTTTTTATGTGCCATATTCCATTTCATCAAGCCTTTTTTTTATCTAAACCATAGTTTAGGCTTTCATTTCCGGCCCCCTTTCATTGCATGATTACTTGTTTTAAGGTTTTTTATATTTGTCATGTTGTAACTTGTCATATTGCTAAAGTTAAACATCTTAATCAAATTGTTTATAACATATATAGTTTCCTTATTGATTTGTGGTGTTTGGTACTTCCCATTGACTTATTTGAACTTAGTTAATATCATTTATTTTCTTGGAAAGGCATGGCAATGACATGCCATGGAATGGCTTCACAAGGCATGTCGTGGAAAGGAAAGGCCTATCATGGAAAGACAAGGCATGCCATGGCATGGATTGGTAAAGCATGACAAGGCATGTCATGGAAAGACAGGAAAAGATAAGGCATGCCATTGCATGGCATGGAAATGCATGGAATAGTAAGGAAAGGAATGGCATGGCATGGCAAGGCAAGGCATGGCATGGAATGGCATGGAAAAGCATGGCATGGCATGGAAAGGAATGGCATGGCATGCAATGGTATGGCTAGGAAGGTAATGTCATGGCAATGCAAGGCATGACATGTCATGGAAAGTCAAGGAATGCCATGGCATGGAATGTCATGCCAAGGAAAGGAAAGACAAGACATGCCATGGCATTGCATGGAAAGGAAAGGAATGGCATGGCATGGCAAGGAAAGACATGGCATGTGAAGGCATGGCATGGCATGGAATGGCATAGAAAGACAAGGCATGCCATGGAAAAGCAAGGCATGGCATGGCATGGCTTGGAAAGGCATGGAATGGCTTGGCAAAGGATGTCATGGCAAGGAAAGGAAAGACATGGCATGGAAAGGCATGGCATGTCAAGGCATGGCATGGTATGGCATGGAAAGGTAAGGCAAGGAAATCCATGGCATGGCATGGCAAGGAAAGACAATGCATGGCATGGAAAGGAAAGGAAATGAAAGACATGGCATGGAATGGCATGGCATGGCATGGCAAGGAAAGGAAAGACAAGGCATGGCATGGAATTTCATGTCCAGGAAAGGCATGGAAAGGCATGGCATGTAATGGCATGGAAAGGCATGGCATAGAAAGGAAAGACATGCAATGGCATGGCATGGCAAGGCATGCCATGGATTGGTAGGGAAAGGCATGACATGGCATGCCATGGCATGGAAACTCAAGGAAGGCAATGCATGGCATTGCTTGACAAGGAATGAAAAAATTTTCACCTAGACTTAAAATGTCATAAACACTTCATTGGATGGAAAGGAACTTTGTGATATAAAGTTAAGTCACATGTCCCTAGAAAAAATGTTTTTTATTTCTTGGAATAAGAAAGGTTTATTTTTTTGTTATTCTTCTTTCATTGCAATCCACCTTTTGATTTGACTTTTTGCTTGTATAATGTTATGGAAAGTTATATTTATTGTTGTATATGTTAAAATGGGAAGCTACATGACAAGACATGTAAGGAGGGATTAGTCTATTTTAGATCATAGTAGTGCTCTAGGGATTTGTAAATGTATCAACCTATATTTTGGTCGTAGAAGGATAGAACTTTGATTTTTACTTATCTTAGTGATTCATTGCTTACTATTTGTTGGGTTTAGTTAGAATGATATAGACATTTTCTATGTATACATTTGGACCTATTTATGTGTTGCGGGATATTATTTTTATTGGTATATGTTTATGATGATTATAGTTATGTGATTTGTTTAAACATGCAAATTGAAATGTGGAACTTTGGAGCTTCATGAACTACCCATATGTGTGGTGTTAGCGTCAGAAGTCACTCCTGGATCGCTTGCAGGAGCAGAGCCCGACGCCCATCAGTTTTTATGTCATGATTTAATGGGTGATCAAATGGGTAAAGACTCGGGGAGATATCACTCTAACTCGAGAACTGGGTCTGGTATGTAAGGAATAAAGGAGGTCTTGATCTAAATTCAATCAGTAAGTTGATTAAAGGGTGGTAGATGGAAGATTTGTGAGAAGGGTGAACAAGACTGCCTCGGGCAACATCCCTTCGGAAGCTTGAGGAAGAAAAACTCAGAAGCCAAGATCCACTTGGTCCAGAGTTTTAAAGAGCTGAGGGGTGACTCGACTGGACCCTCCAATTCCAAGTCATTCAGCGCTAAGAAAATCACAAGAACCGATTAGAAACAATGCAACTGTTACAGTGATCCAACCTACATCATCCTATAACAGCTACAACTCGATTGGACCCTCCAATTCTGAGCTGCTCTAACACAGTGTAAACAAAGACATGAAAGAAGCTGGAATCCATAAGGCAAGAAGTCTCAAGAGTCCATACATAACTAGAAATAACAGTGCTTCATTAAAGCTTTACAACCGGGAGCCTCGCTCAACCATCAATCCTTACAAAAATGGCGAAAATTCCTACATATACTCAAAAACAACAACACCAGCAGAAATGAGATGTTGCATTTCAAGAATTGCGTCTGCATGGCTTCTGACAGCCTGCCTATGCAGACTCTGGATGATTGTGTGCCTATGACAAACACCATCAGATTTCAGACTGTCCTTCTATACGTGAGTCAACGTCAATTAATCCTTTGCCGGACCTTCCTCTTTATGGTGGAGATGATGCTTGACCACCAGCAACAACCGCCATAAATGCATTCTTGGGACTAGGGATGTCCTCGGTCAACTCTACCTTCTGGGACGTAGAGGTCTCCTAATGGTGCCACCTGGATCAGTCGAACGGTCCTTCTTTAGGCGCTACTTCACTGGACTGCTGCGAGGGATCCCTATGGCAGATATGGACGAGGGTGTGACGAGGATTAAAGGCATGAACACTGTGGAGGTGATGAAGAAGAAAAGGGAGCTGTGACATCAGCTGAGGAATGCCACGTGGTCTGAATAAGACAGAGGAGGAAGGAGCATGGAGTGCGGGAGTATAGGAGGAGGTGACTGGGAATGAGAGGGACACATGGCAGGAGACGAGAGGACGACGAGCTGAGGAGGTGCCATGT
The DNA here is from genome assembly GCA_032191745.1 of Picea mariana. Lineage (NCBI taxonomy): Eukaryota > Viridiplantae > Streptophyta > Pinopsida > Pinales > Pinaceae > Picea > Picea mariana. The sequence continues at coordinate 64,535 of JASDQU010105758.1, read as the reverse complement.
GGATGGAGAGAGGGAAGTTGGATAGATGACAAGGGAAAAGGGAGGTGGTAAGTAAAAAACAGGTGGCAACGGGGAGGATGATACCAAAGGTGACACGTCAGACAAGGGGCCCCACAATAATAACACATCAATTCCGAACCCCCCCCCCCCCTTGATTAAAGGCAGAAAGGCAAGGGGGGTCTGGAATGAAGCCTCAACCGTTGATTTAGGTGCCCCGATCCTGGCCGTTAGAGAGCTGCGCACTCAATTCCGGACCCCCCTCCGCTTAAAGGTAGAATGGTGGGGGGGGGCGGAATCTACTCTTGACCATAGATCTGAGCGCGCAGATCCTGGCCGCCCAGATCCATGCCCCCTTTAAGTCTAATGTGCCCAAGTTTTATCGATGGATGGACAGCTGAGATGATTTCGGTGCTTTCACTATGAAAATCCCGAAAGGCCCCACCTGTGGCTCAGATATTGTGCCATGTGTCCTTCAGATGAACGGTCCCGATTCTTTTAGGATTTTTGGCACCAGGGGTTCATGATGCAGCGCTTCTCAAAATATCGATTGACCAAATCGTGAAATCATGGATGTATGTCGCGTGTCCTCTAGAGGAATGGTCGAGATGGCATTTGATGTTAGAAGAGGGCTACCTCCATTATCAGGCTCGCTTGACGTGACCTGGCACTAGGACCGTGGGCTCAGCTTTGAAGGGCGCTTATCGGAATTTCAGGGTTCGGGGTTTCGAGATGTAAAATGACGAGGAGCTATTACCCCTCGAATCCCCGAATGCCGACATGACATGATCGCGCACCACGTGTCCTTTTGGATGGACGGCCGAGATCCTTCATGAATGTATATAGACACTACCCATCACACTAATCCCGGTGCAACTCCGCTAACCACGATTTCCCACCGACCGTCGATCTGCTCCTATGGATGAATCTGGGCTGTTGACAACATATGAACACCCACTCACTTGATTTTTAGCCTGAAATGGGGCTTTATGTGCTATGCTTAGGTGTTCTTCATGCAAGCTACAGACCTAGATGTTCTCGAGCACAAGACAAGAATTATCGCTAACATTAGGCTCCATGGGGGATAGAGTCGTCCATGTGATGCTCTAAGAACTCATTCTGCAGCTTCAGTGCCTTGCTGTTGGGCTATGGAGTCAAGCTCAAAACATCCCGCTTCTGAAAATATAGGCCGAAAAGTAAAGTAAAGAAAACAAAGCTACATTCTCAAAGGAGCTTATTTATATACAGTCCTAATGCTAATGAAATATTTTATATGGGCTAGGTGAAAGAGAACTTCCACCATAGCCATTCAAGTAGCTTCCTGGATAAAAGCTCCTTCCTTCTGTCGATGATCACCAGTAGATAGTGTAACCGTGACAGCAAAACGGCTACACTCTTCAACTTCTCCTCACAGGATGAATTTGATATGAAATAGGGCAGCTCCAAGGCATAAAGGACATGCCACTCCATGTATTCGCCAATAGGGTCATAGAATGAGTGGCGAATTTCAGAAAATTGGTGACAGGCAGCCTCCTCTGCTACAGAGTTGCTCACATGTGGTTGAATATCTTTGATAAGCATAGGTGAGTGGACAACTGATGTAGGCTCACTGATCTCAGGTGGTAGCTTCTCCCTGACTGGCTCTGGAATGAAATATGTGCTTAGTTGTTCCTCTGGTTCCTTTTCCTCTTCTTGGCTCTCCCCCGGATCAGATTCGTATTCATCATAAATAGGGACCATGGGGTGGTTCTTCTTGCTGACTGGCTCTTCAGTATCTTTATAGTGATCAAATGTAAGATAAGCTTACTTCTCATCATCACTATATTATACATCAAAAAGGGGGTGTCCTTCATTGATATGATCCTCCTCCAGAACAGTGATCCCGTCAAAAATTTCTGTTTCAGGGACAGTGGAACCTGCTGCTGCTGGCTGCTCATACATAATCCTTTTCTCTTTAATCCCAGGTAAAAATATATCGTGAGAAACCCCCTAGGGGAAAAGAGAAGAATCCTCTTCCACAACTAACCCCTCTTTTAAAAAGAGAGGGTCTGCGTCATCATGAGCAGAGCTGCTAGGAACATCTGCTTCAACCCGATATCCAGGTGAGTCATCTACCATGGACTACATTTTCTCTATAAACTCACAATTTCCATAAGAGGCATGTTGATCGTTATGAACATCTAAAAGAATAGAGGCATCTGATATGATGTCAGATGCTTCTGTTCTAGGGCTAACACAATTAATATCATTCAACACCTCCATATTTTCCTGGCAAATTCTTTCCTCCACAGTAAAAGCTTCATCATGGACCTGGTCTTCAAGGCCAGCAAAGGCTTCATGAAGCGAAGAAAACTCCTCACAACAGTTTTCATACAAACAATCAGCTGGAAAATAATCTTTACAAAATGAATTGAAAGTTGTATGAAAACCTGTTAAAGAGCAAATGCTCGTAGGGGAAAGAGATCGACACCACTCAAGAGCAGCTCCCTTCAATAAACACCTGAAGAGATTAATCTGAACATCCTCATGCGTGATATTGTGTCAGTGAATAGCTTCATGGAAGTCTAGTAAATGCTCAGTTGGTTCCTCCCAACTTGTTGCATGAAATTCAGGGAGGAAATCTTCCCATTGGTCTCTATCAGGAAGTGCATTAGGAAAACCAACTATCTGGGAAAAGTCACAGAAAGAAAACCTTTGAGCCATAATTTTCTCCATATCGAACCAGTGGAGTCGCCAGTCGATCCTCAAATCATGGATTCGCCAGGTGAAATATGCACAGCTTCAAATATGCCTGGTCCTTGTTCACCATCAAAGGCCAGATCTTAACGTTTGTCATTACCCCAGGAAGCTTCTCAGGCTGAGAAAGCAGTTGTTGAAACCTTCTCGAGAAAGCTCCTTAGGGTCAGATTTCAGGTGTGCTAACAGTAGCCATAGCTGAAACAGTGATGTGGAAACAATGGAGTTGCCACAGTGGAGTCGCCAAGTGCACAGTAGCAATCTTGAAGGGCTCTGATGTCTGATGCACCTTCACAATCAGAGGCTCAATGTCGTTCTGCCCAAGGAAAATCTTCAACTTTGTCCCTGGCAATGGTGCCAGAAATGTTAGTGTCGGAAGTCACTCCTGGATCGCTTGCAGGAGCAAAGCTTAACGNAAACCTTCTCGAGAAAGCTCCTTAGGGTCAGATTTCAGGTGTGCTAACAGTAGCCATAGCTGAAACAGTGATGTGGAAACAATGGAGTTGCCACAGTGGAGTCGCCAAGTGCACAGTAGCAATCTTGAAGGGCTCTGATGTCTGATGCACCTTCACAATCAGAGACTCAATGTCGTTCTGCCCAAGGAAAATCTTCAACTTTGTCCCTGGCAATGGTGCCAGAAATGTTAGTGTCGGAAGTCACTCCTGGATCGCTTGCAGGAGCAAAGCTTAACGCCCATCAGTTTTTATGTCACGATTTAATGGGTGATCAAATGGGTAAAGACTTGGGAAGATATCACTCTAACTCGGGAACTGGGTCTGGTATGTAAGGAACAAAGGAGGTCTTGATCTAACTTCAATCAGTAAGTTGATTAAAGGGTGGTAGATGGAAGACTTGTGAGAAGGGTGAGCAAGACTGCCTCGGGCAACAGGCCTTCGGAAGCTTGAGAAAGAAAAAATCAGAAGCCAAGATCCACTTGGTCCGAAGTTTCAAGGAGCTGAGGGGTGACACGACTGGACCCTCCAATTCCAAGTCGTTCAGCGCTAAGAAAATCACAGGAACCAATTAGAAACAATGCAATTGTTACAGTGATCCAACCTACATCATCCTATAACAGCTACAACTCGACCGGACCCTCCAATTTCAAGCTGCTCTAACACAGTGTAAACAAATACGTGAAAGAAGCTGACATCTATAAGGCAAGAAGTCTCAAGAGTCCATACATAACCAGAAATAACAGTGCTTCATTAAAGATTTACAACCGGGAGCCTCGCTCAACCATCGATCCTTACAAAAATGGCGAAAACGCCTACATATACTCAAAAACAACAACAGCAACAGAAACGAGACACTGCATTTAAAGTATTGCGTCTACATGGCTTCTGATAGCCTGCCTATGCAGACTCTGGATGATCATGCGCCTATGACAAACGCCATCAGATTTCAAATTGTCCTTCTATAGGTGAGTTGATGTCAATTAATCCTTTGTCGGACCTTCCTCTTTATGGTGGAGATGACACTTAACCACCAGCAACAACCACCATAACTGCATTCTTGGGACTAGGGATGTCCTCGGTCAACTCTGCCTTCTAGGACATAGAGGTCTCCTAATGGTGCCACCTGGATCAGCCAAACGATCCTTCTTTGGGCACTACTTCACTTGACTGCTATGAGGGATCCCTATGGTGGATGTGGATGAGGGTGTGACAAGGGTTAAAGGTGTGAACACTGTGGAGGTGATGAAGAAGAAAAGGGAGCTGTGACATCAGCTGAGGAATGCCACGTGGTCTAAATAAGACAGAGGAGGAAGGAGCATGGAGTGCGGGAGTATAGGAGGAGGTGACTGGGAATGAGAGGGACACATGGCAGGAGACGAGAGGACGACGAGCTGAGGAGGTGCCATGTGGATGGAGAGAGGGAAGTTGGATAGATGACAAGGGAAGAGGGAGGCGGTAAGTAGAAAATAGGTGGCAACAGGGAGGACGATACCAAAGGTGAC